>CM059229.1:5534943-5787443 GCA_030347435.1 Clarias fuscus
TCTGAAATTAATTTACCACACTGAGTGCACTTAAGCCCGTGACAGACAACCCCCTCTCCCTAAAACCAACCCAAACCTCATTACTGTCAATCCATCTCCAGCCACTTTAATCAGGACTCGTGTTCCGCCCCCTTCTTAGATTCTCTTCACACTCAAACACATAAATACTAACACATGCTGCTTTACCAAGGAAAGGGCTTTCAGTTTGGGAAATAACTTTTTCTTAATACAGATATGTTCCTTGCACATGTGATCCTGTTTAAGTACTGACATGCTGAACGTTTATAAAATTTATTTTTCTCCTTCACGTTGAGTCAATGACACCATGAACAAGTTACAGCCCACATGCAATTTGCAACACACTGCACACACAGTCAGAAAAGCAGCCACTTTTTCTTTTTGATGTTTTTATGTCCCTTTTTATTGCTTTCCTGTCAGACAAAATGAAAGCTGTTGCTAATGGAGCTGTGAACGTAAAGGCCATGTAAAAAAAAAATAAAAAAAAATACCCTGAAGCTGCAAGCTCACTGACTATAAGGTGTATAATCACTGATGGAAGCTGTATATTGACTGACTGATGCTATGTGTTCAGTGACTGAAGCGTTGGGTCCACTGTACGCTTACTGACCGGAGTTATATGACCACTGACTGTTACTAGATGGTCACTGACTAAAGATATGGATCATTGACCTGAAGCTATGACATCACTAACTGAGGCTTTAGGATCACTGACTGAAACAATACCATCACTGAGTGAAGCTATATGCCCACTGTCTGAATGAAACCTTAGGATCACTGACTGAACCTGTATAATTACTGACCTGTGCCATAGGATCACTGACTGAACCTGTATAATTACTGACCTGTGCCATAGGATCACTGACTGAAACTGTATAATTCCTGACCTGTGCCATAGGATCACTGCCTTGTGCCGTAGGATCACTGACTGAAACTGTATGATTACTGACCGATGCTGTATAATCCCTGACCTGTGTTGTGTAATCACTGACTGAAGCTGTGGGGTCACTGACTATACAACATCAGTCAATGATCTTAAAGCTTCAGCCGGTGATCCCACAGCTTCAGTCAGTGATTATCAGCATCAGTCAATGATCACTGACTGAAGCTGTGGGATCACTGACTTGAGGCTTTAGGATCACTGACTGAAGCTTTAGTATCGCTGACCTGTTCTGTAGTATCATTGACTGATGATGTAGGATCACTGACTGATGCTGTATTATCACACACCTGTGCCATAGGATTACTGACCTGTGCCATAGGATCACTGACTGAAACTGTATAATTTCTGACCTGTGCCATAGGATCACTGACTGAAACTGTGTGATTACTGACTGAAGCTGTATGATTACTGACTGATGCTGTATAATCCCTGACCTGTGTTGTGGAATCACTGACTGAAGCTGTGGGATCACTGACTATATAACATCAGTCAATGATCTTAAAGCTTCAGTTGGTGATCCCACAGCTTCAGTCAGTGATTATCAGCATCAGTCAATGATCCTAAAGCTTCAATCACTGACTGAAGCTGTGGGATCGCTGACTTGAAGCTGTGGGATCGCTGACTTGAAGCTGTGGGATCGCTGACTGATGCCGTAAAATCACCGACCTGTGCCGTAGGATCACTGTCTGTAACTTTTATGATCACTGACTGATGCTGTAGGATCACTGACTGAAGCTTTAGTATAGCTGACCTGTTCTGTAGTATCATTGACTGATGCCATATAATCACTGTCTGAAACCTTAGGATCACTGACTGAAGCTGTATACCTACTGATTGATGCTGTATAATCAATGACTGAAGCTGTAGAATCACTGACTGAAGCTGTGGGATCACTGACTTAAACTTGCTGAAACTGGTTGAAGTTTTAGGATCACTGACTGAAGCTTTATAATCACTGACTGAAACCTTATGCTCATTGACTGAAGCCGCATGTCCCAAGTTTTACTCTTGTTTCAGTGTTCTCACCTGCAGCTGTCATCATAAAGACCATGCTTTTGCTTGTCCCAGGGAGATTTTTTTTTTTCTCAACAGTTTCGACCTCTGGCTCGCTCACGGGGATCTGTAGCTACATCTGGATTTCTGTCAAGCTGCTTTGTGGTGATGTCTGTTGATAAAATTTCTCTAACCCTTTTTCTTTTCTTCTTCAAAAGACTGCGCCAGACAGATGGTACTTCAGCCTTCATCTGTTATCTCTTCGTGGGAAAAGGACGGATTCGATGGGACTCGGAGCAACTGGTCCCCGGGGTCTACAGGAACCTTGGACAGTGAATCTGACGGTAAACTCTGGCTCCAGCTGGACCTGGGAGAAAAGAAGAGGATCACAGGTTAGAGTTACTAATGCATTATTACTTTTCATGCTTATCGGTGACAGGAGATGCACACGCTAGTCAATTAGATACTTTGTGAAGTGAAGGACGATATAATTTTCCAGAAATTTAACATGAAATTATTGACATTGGAAATTATTTCTCTGTTTTAAAGGTTAAAAGGGTTGAACAAAAAACCTGTGCTTGTTGTATTTACAGTATATGTAGTACTAGTATATATTGTTGCATTTATCTGTAGTACTTTAGCTATCTGATGTTCCCTTACTCACTAGTTACACTTGTAAGGCTTTAAATTTGTTGTATAAATTTTAAATATGAAAGGGATGCTTAATCCATCTTTCTCAGTCATATTAAAAATATCGAATGCAAATGAAATATACATTTCATATGCATTACATTTTTTATTCTTCTACTTAAATGTCCTTTGGAAAATTAGATATTCAAGGAGATAAAAAAATAAGCACTTTTCATTTTGTCATGTGTATTAAACTACCTTTTTTTTTCTTTGTATTATATAAAATTACTGCTGTATTAATCAGATTTTGTCTCATTGCATATATCACAAAATATATATATTTTTTAATGCTTGGTTGACTTTTTTTTTTTATGTGGAAAAAAATATGAAAATAATTTCCTGACATGCTGTATTTTATAATGCCTTGATGTGGCTGACATCAGTCCACTTGTCTGTAGGGCCTGTGGGTATTAGCATGATGGCTCCAGGGGCTACAGCTCAGTTACTAAGATGGTATCTCGACTGAAATGACTAAAAAGTAAATTTTTGCGTAATAGGCCCCTCCTCAACTCATTTCACTGAAACACTAAATTCCAGGACCTGTATTCACAAAGCTTCTTAGAATTCTCTCAGAGACTTGCTATCTTAGCCTAAAAAGTCCTAGCTGGGAGTCTTAGGCTAAAAGTGACTTAGAAAACTTCTCCGAGCAACTCTGAGTAAGGAAAGTACAAAAACCGTTATCTTAGTGAGGAGGCGTGGTCGACCCCATTTGCTAGGGATGACGCAGCAAATCAAGAATTGTGATTGGTTGATCAAAAAAATCTGTAAAGGGCTTAAAATGCACTCTTTGTGAAAATAGAATATATGATAATAGAATTAATAGAAGAAATTGTATAGTCATGAATACAGGCTACTTTATGCAAATTATAGTTATTTAAATTATAAAATTATATATTATTTATGCTGTTACGGGCTAAATATCCTAAAGCTAATTAAAACAGCCAAATGTTTCAAATGTGTCTACTTTTGAAGCAACCAATTTCCACACAGTAGTTACTATATTTAAGTTCTCACATTTATTTACCGTACTGATTTTATTACTTATGATCCATTTCAGATTGATTGGAGTAAAATGGCTTAGCTTTTACCAATTTATCAATTTAATGATTGCAGGACAATCTGGTTAAGTTGCACTTTTGGATGGTTTTTCTCAGAATTTCGTCACTAGGAGCAACTTTTGGGCTTAAGAAGCTTTTTGAATACGCGCCCAGGTTTTTCTGCAATTGGTTTATAAATATGACACACAAAAAACTTTGTTTGTCTTTAATCTTAAAGTGATGTTAGCTGCCTCTTTTGTTTTTGAGATTCCCAGCATAACATGTGGCTAAAGCAACAATCCTGCATCCGATTCCTAATTGGTTTCTCGCTATATTGTTTTGTCGTAACTAAAGTTTGGCAGCACGGTGGCGCCACGGTTGCCTTGCACCTCCAGGTCCTGGGTTCGATTCCCATGTCTACTTCTGTGTAGATTTGGATGTTTTTTGTGGGGTTCCCCGGTTTCCCCCCACAGTCCAAACACATGCAGATCAGTCTAAGTGGCATTTCCAAATTCTAATGCGTAGTGTGTGAATGTTGACTGGCTCTCCGACCACGGGGGTTCCTAGGTGGATAAATGGAAGTAAAGTTCACCAGGCCAGAACACGAGTGCAAATCTGTTTGGCTCAATGCTGATGATCTTAAAGCTCAGCGAAACTTTGCTTCTTGGATTTCAGCTGTTTTTCTTGATCAGTTTTCAACCTTTTTTTTTCTTTCCCCTGGAATAATGCAGATTAACAGGATTAGACCTCTCTGTGCACACATCTGTCAGACAGCGAGTAGGAAAGGGATCAGAGTCCAGGCTCGGGTCCAGAGACCGTTACAAGGGGTAATTATCCTTACAAAGGCTCTTTCTCGTGACCATCGATGAAGTATCCAGTGTTGCTGCCCTAGAGCACATGCTCCCAGAGTTCCCATGCTCCTCCGCCTTACATCCAGCTGATCACTGCAGCTTTACTCCTGGCGTTGCATAAAAGCACTGAAAGCCCTTCTGTTGTTTGTTCCCGGCTTTTATGTTATTTACTTATTTATTTACAAAGGCACATTTCAGTACGGGAGCAGGCAGGAGCTTATTTTGAACATGGCGGCCGGGCGGTTTTCAGAGAAACCAGAGAAAGCTCGCTTTGTGTTCCGCACGGAAGCTGTTTTTTTTAATGCGATGTTTGTGACTCGACTCGGCTCCTCGGAGAGAGGAAGCTCTGTTATCTTAGCAGAGCTGGTATAATATGATGAGGCCAAGCGTCACTGAAGAATACTGCTCTTTATTTACAGAAGGTCATCAGCCTTTGGTGTTCTCCCAGCCTTAGCTTGAAGCTGTATCAGCAGTTCAGAGCAAGAGAGAGAGAGAGAGAGAGAGGAGATGATTCAGGGTGTAAATTGTGTTTTCCTGATAATTAAAACAAAATGCAATATTATAATGACCACATTTCGCATTTCTAAAAGAGGTGGTCATCATGAGGAGTCATTAGGGGTTCGAACATGGTATAGAACCTATGTAGGTATTTGATTGGACCAAACTGTTTTATATTAAAAAAATACTTTAATGGAGTTTATTGAGAAAAAAAATTAGTGTAGTTTGTTAAACATCAGCATGCATTGCACGGATATTGTTAGGACTGAAAATAACAGACACTTTTGTACACAGTGAACAGTTTGTAACCTCAACAACTTTATGTTAACCTGTTATACTGTTGCACCTTTTAATCACCTTGTGGAACAAAGTTACTATCGGGTATCATCCAAATAAGAATAGGTTCCCTTTTTGGTCTGGTTCCTCTTCTGGCTTCATTAGGGACAAAAAAAAGCTTAAAATGTTGCTAAAAACGTAAATGCGGTTACAGGTTTCTTCCTCATTGGACCAGAGTGATTAGCTCAAAAAGTTTCAGTGGCGCAGTGTTAGAGTGCTCGCCCTATCATCCGGAGATTGCGAGTCCGATTCCCGCGTGATGCTGTAGCCTCCCGCACACCATGATGCAGATGCTGGAGAGAGCCAAGCTCTTAGTGAATCACTTAGTGCTCTCACATCAATCACGGCTCTACAGCCAATCAGGGGCTTCTGTGAGCTCACGCAAGCAGGAGGCGGCGGATAGCGATGTCCTCCGAGTGTGTTATGCCGTCCCCACCAGTGCGTGAGCGAGCAGTTTCGAAAAGATGCGGTCGGCTGGCATCACGTGGTTCGGGGGAAAGACTTGATGGTCTTCAGCACTCCCTGATCGAGCAGTGGCCTTGATGTCGAAGAACCCTAGCGATGGGTGGGAAATGGATACGACTAGAATCAGGGGAAAATCAAAAAAGATATATATTCAAAAGCATTGATATTAGTCAGTGCTACTATTACACAAAACTACAACTTGAAATTCTTCATTATAGCCATAAAGAAATCTAAAAAATTTTAACTGTTGTGGTCTTGATGGTTTTGTAAGCAAGACCAGACAAGGGCTCTGACTACATCTGTCAACCTAGGTCTGGGGCAGCTCTGGCCCCTCGGGGGCGTGGCTCCACAGGAAATCTGGGTGTGTGCTGTGGTGTGTGGCACCAGGATGTTAGCAGCATATCCTTTGAGTGCTTTGGGTTGGTTTGGATATAATTGTCCGGTGCATAGATCGATCGAATTGGATCTTGGGGAGTTTGAAGGCCGGGTCAGCAGTTCTGACTTTATAGAAATGGCTTTTCTGTAAGACGAGCTGGTCTTTGGTCGACGCAGGCATGTGTGAGCCTTGGGTGGACAGTTTGCTGGTGATCAGCGTCGTTCAGTTTACCACTCAGTGTTCATAATAGTTTGGGTTTAACAGATTACATTTTTGATGTAGCGAGTAATCTGAAGCGTTCGGTCCGCCATTCAAGTGATCAGTTACTTAGTTACTTTTTTTTACACCCCCTCTGTTATTCCTGCTGTTATACCCCTATCTCACCTATGTGGTTTGACTATGCGAGGACAGACGTGTGGAAAGATGGAAACCTAATCACAGCGCCGAAACTCGCGGTGAATCATAATGAAGCGTACTTACGACCACCACGCTAAACCGCGTAGGTGAGATAGAGGTGTTAGTAGTCAACAGATTATGGGCCAAACTTCGCTGAGTGATGATGGTAGAATAATTATAAAGGTCTCGACTAAAACAACATGCATGAGGAAGCACAAAGGAGTTTTCATTTTCTGCAATGCTAAAGTACTCGAACTCGTTACATTTATCATAAAGTAACGCAGTAATGTAACCGATTACTTTTTGAAGACGGTAATTTTGTAATGTAATTAGTTACTTTAAAAACTAACGTCCCCCAACTCTGGTCATAATGTTCTAGCTGATCAGTGTGTGCTCGCTACAATAGGATATAACGTGCCAGTGCTGAAGAGAGCACTTGTGCCCAGTAAAATGGTTTTGATACGGATTTTGTAGTTTTCTTGCGCTACTGTGTAAAGGAAAATACACATCACACGTCCTGGTTTGTTTTTTCCTTTTTGTTAAACCGGATTAACAGGGAAAATTGTAGCCGTCTAATAATCAGATTAGTAGGTTTCCTGCAGGTTGGCTGAACACACAAGCTCTTGGGTTCTGACTGGTGAAAAATGAGGTAATGACGGGTCTCGGGAGCGCCACTCCGGCTCCAGCAGACACGACAATCTACTAGGTTCTGTCAGCAACATGTTTTAAAAGCACAAGTGTTGAATCCAGAACGCAAAATAACGTGTTTGCAGTTTTAATCACTTAGTACTTTGTACTTCAGTGATGTGAGGATGATTTTGGTTTACCATTAATATACTATGCCTTTATTCTCATACACTACATGAAGATATGAAAAGGTTTGTAGATGCTGTGCTGAATTTGTCTTTGATCTCATTTTACTTTACTTTGTAGATTAATTTGACAGGAGCTTTCCAGTAATTCTTGCCTACAAACCGTGTAATAAATCTTTTTTAGGGATTTTAACCAAAGGTTCAGATTCCGGTGACTTTGTGGAAAACTACACGATCATGTACAAGGAGAAAAGCCGCTGGCGAGCGTACACACACGCCGAGTACAACAGCTCTGAAGATATGGTGAGTTAATCGGATAATGAGACTCCAGTTGATGTTTGCTCTCAGATTAACCGTGATACTTGTTTGGCAGATATTTGAAGGGAACGTGGATAACCTCTACCAGACACGCAACACGTTCCGCCCCTCTTTCGTCGCTCGATACGTTCGTGTCGTTCCCCTGGGGTGGCACCGGGGGATCGGGCTTATCGTGGAGCTCCTGGGCTGCTCGTATGTCAGAGAACTTCCAGGTGAGCGTGTGAGGAGGGGCGCCCTTTAAAGAAATGTGAAAGTATGTTTTTCTTTAAAAAAAAAAAACAATTTTACTTTTAGTGCTGTTAATTGATTACAATTTTTTTATCTAGTTAATCGCAGTTTCTTTCGATTAATCGCGATTAATTATATAGGTTTTTTTCTTTTTAAAATATATATTTATACAGATATATTTATAATATATATACGCAGTGGACAACGCTCGGACGTGGACAAAATTGTTGGTACCCTTCGGTCAATAAAAGAAAAACTCACAGTGGTCACAGAAATAACTTTAATCTGACAGAAGTAATAATTTAAAAAAATTCTATGAATGTTAACCAATGAAAGTCAGACATTGCTTTTCAACCATGCTTCAACGGAATTATTAAAAAAAAATAAACTCATGCAACAGGCCTGGACAAAAATGATGGTACCCCTAGAAAATACTGAAAATAATGTGACCAAAGGGACATGTTAATTCAAGGTGTGTCCACTAATTAGCATCATAGGTGTCTACAATCTCGTAATCAGTCAGTGGGCCTATATATAGGGCTCCAGGTAGTCACTGTGTTGTTTGGTGACATGGTATGTACCACACTCAACATGGACCAGAGGAAGCGAAGGAAAGAGTTGTCTCAGGAGATTCGAAAGAAAAGTATAGACAAGCATGTTAAAGGTAAAGGCTATACGACCATTTCCAAGCAGCTAGATGTTCCTGTGACTACAGTTGCACATATTATTCAGAAATTTAAGATCCATGGGACTGTAGCCAACCTCCCTGGACGTGGCCGCAGGAGGAAAATTGATGACGAATCAAAGAGACGGATAATCCGAATGGTAACAAAAGAGCCCAGAAAGACTTCTAAAGAGATCCAAGGTGAACTTCATGCTCAAGGAACATCAGTGTCGGATCGCACCATCCGTCGTTGTTTGAGCCAAAGTGGATTACATGGGAGACGACCAAGGAGGACACCATTGTTGAAAACAAATCATAAAAAAGCCAGACTGGAATATGCCACACTACATGTTGACAAGCCACAAAGCTTCTGGGAGAATGTCCTGTGGACAGATGAGACAAAAATGGAACTTTTTGCCAAGGCACATCAGCTCTATGTTCACAGACGGAAAAGTGAAGCATATGAAGAAAAGAACACTGTCCCGACTGTGAAACATGGAGGAGGCTCTGTTATGGTCTGGGGCTGCTTTGCTGCATCTGGCACAGGGTGTCTTGAATCTGTGCAGGGTACAATGAAATCTCAAGACTATCAAGGGATTCTAGAGAGAAATGTGCTGGCCAGTGTCAGAAAGCTGGGTCTCAGTCGCAGGTCATGGGTCTTGCAACAGTACAATGACCCAAAACACACAGCTAAAAACACCCAAGAATGGCTAAGAGGAAAACATTGGACTATTCTAAAGTGGCCTTCTATGAGCCCTGACCTCAATCCTATTGAGCATCTTTGGAAGGAGCTGAAACATGCCTGTCTGGAAAAGGCGCCCTTCAAACCGGAAACAACTGGAGCAGCTTGCTCATGAAGAGTGGGCCAAAATACCTGCAGAGAGGTGCAGAAGTCTCATTGACAGTTACAGGAATCGTTTGATTGCAGTGATTGCCTCAAAATGTTGTGCAACAAACTATTAAGTTAGGGGTACCATCATTTTTGTCCAGGCCTGTTCGATGAGTTCATTTTTTTTTATAATTCTGTTGAAGCATGGTTGAAAAGCAATGTCTGACTTTCATTGGTTAACATTCATGGATTCTTATTTATTATTACTTTTGTCAGATTAAAGTTATTTCTGTGACCATTGTGAGTTTTTCTTTCATTGACCGAAGGGTACCAACAATTTTGTCCATGTGTGTATATATATAAATATATTTTATATATATATTTATATATTTATTATATATTCTTATATATTAATCGCACTTAGTGTCTGCGATTAATCACTTTATATGTGATTAATCGCAGACAATAAGTGCGATTAACTAGATTTTTAAAAAATTGTCAATTGACAGCACTAAAAATAACATGTATATAAATGCAATGCTGGAAAAAAACAAAGGCATAACAAGCTGCTTAGAGGAAACAGATGATGCAGTTGTATAATGTCTGAAACATTAACATTTAACAATTGTTAAATTAAAATCTCCCGAATGGAACCGGCACTGCATGCAGAGGCTGGGTAGTATGTGGGTGTGGCAACCCATTGATGGAACGATGTGTGGGGCTCAAACCCGGATCCTCAGATTCAAAAATCAACAATCTAGAGTCTTAGCCATCTGAGTCACTACTCCCATATCTTACATTTAATGTATTCTTGTAAAAAAAAAAGTTCATCCTCAAAGGTGGCTCGAGGACACAACTTTGGTTTTATCCAAGAAAGCTTTTTATAATGAAACCTGCTGTTCAGCACAACTGGCGATGTTTCCTCAGTCGTCTTATTATAAGCGTTAAGCTTGGCGTTATCACATTATGGGAAGCCATTAGGGTCAACCTTGGTCATATGATTGATTTGATTTGCATTATTAAATTAGTAGCGCGTTAAAAGTTCTATTAATATTGACATATTGACTACTTCTTGTCGAACCGGACCTAACTTGTCATCCTGCTCTGTCTGCTCTAGTGTTCACGGCAGTTAACGTCACGTCTCAAGTGACGCAGGTGGTTTTGTCCAGCCGACCCAACCCTGAGGACGACCGCGAAGTCCCCGAGCACCTGCCTCAGCCTGATCTGGGTACAGCCTCGTCTCCGTCTCGGGCTTTACACTTCAGACATCTGACTAGACCTGTGATGTCTATCTTGACCCTGAGTCTGTTTCCTTTTCCTCTTTCCACAGTGAAGCTGGTCGTCATCGTCGTGTCCGCGGCGGCGTGTGTGGCGGTGGTGCTCGTGTCCGGGATCTGCGCCTTTAAACTGCTGCAGAAGTAAGTGACCTTCAAGCGACAAAAGCTGCAAGTCTATGCAGAAAGGCAGCCGGGTTTGTTCCAGACATTAACGTGAAATCTGCTGGCTAAAGGTCGAGTGTGTACACACTAAACAAAAAGCAGTCAGAACCAAACTGTCAGTCAAAACAAAGTGTGCTGTATTTTATTTATCGTTTCCGAAGAGCTAAAAGATAAAGCAGTCCTTTTTGTTTGGGATTTTTTTTGGTTAGGTTCCCATGACCGCACACACTTAGACTACACACTCATGCTGTGTACAGGTATGAGGTCTGACGCTTATCACAGACTCGAGAACTACAGTATAAATCCACGTGTCTGTGTTAACCAATTTTACACTCGGCTTCACGTGAGGGACGGGATGTTTATTTATTTTTATTTTTTTTTGTTATTTTTTCTCCCTCCTTTGTTCTTGCTTTGATGTGTCAGTTGTGTTGTGTTGAGCGACATGGACGCTCTGAGATGATTAATGCCCTGGGTTTATCTTCACTCGCGTTCTGTGTCTTAAACGACGAGTTGTATTGAGCTTGTGTGTGTGTGTGTGTGTGTGTGTGTTGGTTTTCATTTTGTGTTTGCTGATAAACATATGGGTGGCTGATGTACATGACTGAGCAACCGTGCAGCAGTGTTATCATCCTTATTGTATAGCAGGAGAGGAAGGAAGACAAGGAGGGGGGGGGGGGGTCAAAGGTCAGGGTGGAGATAAGGGATTTTTTTTTGTTGTTATTTCGTTTGGGAACGATGATAAAGCTGTGGAGGAATGCTGAAGGAACAATAACCCTGAGAGCTGGAGATCCTGAAGGAAAGATGCTGATCATGTTAATCTGATCAATATCTTTACATCTCTCTCTCTCTCTCTCTCTCTCTCTCACCAGCTAAACTACATCGTGGGTCAAGCAAAAATGGGTGTATACCAAAGCCGAAGAAACAAAATCGAAGGGAAAAAAGTGATAGTGTAATAGCAGTCACAAGTGCACTAATAAAATCAAGGGGTTCAATCGGTGATCTCTTTTTATAGGAAAACAGAAAGTCTCACAACCTTTGAGAGAAATTGGTGTACTAATGCAGCGCTGTGCACTTTAATTCAAAATGGACTCTGTTTTGCACACACATTATTTATTAGTGGTGCTCCGATTAATCGGTCGCCGATCATAATCAGCCGATAATGGCTTTGGGAAGTTTGATCGGCAGTCTCTGTAATGGCCGATCGTAGAAAAGCCGATCAGGTGACGCAGAACTCGCGCGATATTTTTTTCTGCGCGCTGCCAAAATGGCTTCACCGGTCTGGCGATTCTACGTGTTGTGTGAAAAAGACAATACATCATCAATCGGCAGCCTGTGTAACGAGACAATTCCACGAGGCGGGAAGCACCCAAAGCATTTTAACAGCACGAGCCTCATCAGACATGTGACGGTTAGTCACGTAAAGGAACACGAGCAGTTTTCAAAGTTGGCTCGCGCTAAGAGAGCGCGAGAGCTCAGCAACTCGCGCGCCGCCACTCACGCGGTTTCACGCGGTGGCCGTAAGTACGGTTCGTACGTAGTTTTTTTCCCCGTCTTTCCGCGCGAAAAATTAAACACGTTTTATTTCATTTTAAACAAGGTTGTATTCGCACATGTTGCTCGCCAATAAATACAGCTGTCAATTCATGATATTCCTCTTCTTGTAATTTCAATACTTAAATTACATTGTTGTTGGATATAGTTTAATAAATAATGCTACATGATGAGGCTGCAAGTAGACGCTGTGATCGGTGATCGATATCGGCTTCTAGTGATCGCGGACCAAAAATCCTGATTATTATTGATATACACCCCTATTATTTATTACAGTCATTTATTAATTAACCTATTTATTTATTCCTTACGTTTTAGTAAAAATGCTCCCATTGAATATTGAATAACTGTATATTAAATGTTTTTTTTTGTGTAAATTCTCTCTCTCTTTTTCTGTCTTTTTCTTCTTCTTGTTTTTTGTCTCTCTCTGATCCTAATTTATTTTCTCTCTCTCTCTCTCATTAGAAAGAAGAATAAAGGGGACATGTACGACTCTGCAGATCATCCACAGGTCACAACTGGTGAGTGAATAACCATCACACCCCCTAATGTTTTTTTTTGTTTTTTTTTCCGTTGTTTAGTTTCATCCCTGATGCGAGTGTGTGAATCAGACATAACGTTGAATCGAATCCAGATCGCAATTACGACCACGATCCTTAAACACTGAATAAAAATCAATCATCTGATCCGAAGTGCTTCACGATCACACACACTCTTGCACATTCTGAAGCATGTTTCCCAGTGCTGAGAGTTCACACAGCGCGAGTAAGAGTCAAGAATGTTCATCTTGGCACATCCCTGCACTTCACACTACTTCACACACAGCTGTAAACACACTTGAAATCTCTTGACATTTAAAGCCCCAGAAGGAAAAGCAGCAGCAGCGTCCTGACTGTCTATAAAACACACACACACACACACACACACACACACACACCACGATGCTGAGTTTGACAGAAGCGCTACCGTTAAACTTTTAAACACTAGCTGCTAGTTAAAATTGAGTCCACTAAATATTTCACTTCACAAAGAATCTAAATTTTTGGTTTTCTTCCAAAAAATTTTTCAGCAGCCCAGGTCACACTGCTACACGGCGTTCACATAAAATAAAGCGCAGACTGAACTGCTGGTGCCTGATCATTCGGAGTGCAACTTCTGTTCTGCCCTCATTATATTAGTAATTAATTGATTAACGTGGGTCGTTCAGGTGAAACCGGGACTCATGATGAACCTTCTGGGTAATGAAGCTACTGTACGAAAGCGATTTGACATTTACCGAAGAGTAAAAGCACAGTACGGTGATGAGGCGCTCTGTTAGCCGCAGTAAAACATCTGAACGCTGCAAATGTTTTAAAGAAGTCTGTACGTCTGGGAATGACGATCCTGGCGGAGATGGCTCGGAGCCCACTGGATTCGTTCTCTCTCTCTCTCTCCCTTATTCGCAGTATACATCTTTGTCTTCCTTTCCAACTCCAACTTTTGTTTGTCTTATTTCATTCTTCTATCTTCCTCTTTTCCTCTCTCCCTGCCTTGTGTCTCTCTTCAATCCATTGCATGCAGTTGTTCCCGTGAACATTCAGCGTTTGGAACGCCTCATCCTTGAATCGATCGATTGACCCCCTTACAGTCCTGACCTCGCTCCCAAGACATTTTCATGAAAGGAGTTCCTGGGAGGCCAGCGTCTCCGACGTGAATTAGACAGCCATGTCCGATCACAGCGTCGGCGCACTGAGAACTTTCTACCTTGATGGATGGTATCCAGTGAAATAATATACAGAGAAATAAAGTGAGTTCTGTCATTCTACGCAATCAAAAGTCCCGATTTGATTCGAACGCATTAAGATCGTATGAAGCAGTAAGAAGACTGTTACTCCTGATAATCATGTCACGTCAGCCAATCAGCTTGGAAGGACAGAACCATCCAGTGTATAATTTGCTGGAGAATATTATCTTCAGTACGCTTTTACATCAGGATTCGCATCTCTCATCTCTCACTCAGAACGCCACACAGGACTCAACATCTCCCCGTTCTTGGATTCCTGCACATACTGTACTGTAGGACTTCCATTTTTCCTTTTTTTTTTTTTTTTTTGCATATTTATGAACATGGACGATGCCTGCACACCCAGGACATTTCTGGACATCGGCACATTCAGGCACCTTCTCACACGCTCTGGACATTTCTATTTCGTTTCATTTTTGCACAACAATACCAAAACAGCAAATTATTCTAAATAAACCCAGTGGTGGGAAATAGATGCTTTCACCCCTTCAAATCCAGGCCTCGACCAAGCCGTATGTCCAAGGAGCCGGTATAAGCCAGACACACTTAACCCATGCATATTTATTAAAGGATGAAGACGCTCCAAAATGTCAGCGCTGTACTGTAGCACTACTCTAACCATGAAGCATATAATTTGACCTGCCCAAGTTTAAATACCATAAGAAAACAATTTCTAACAGAGTAACATTTATGAAAAAAAAAAAAAACATATTCTACAAGAGAAAACCAGAAAAAAACTTTTTCAAATAATTATCAAAAGTGCGCCTAAAGAAGCTTATGTAAACTCTTGTACTTCTGGCCAAGGCCATGTTATAATGTGATTTATTTATTTATTTATCATTTGTGTGTTTATTTATTTACCTTTTCCACAACTTTGACATTATAACATAATATTGCATTGGTTCGAATAAATCAGTTTAATGTTTGATATGTGTCTGCCATGAAATAGCCTGCGAAGCTGATGTGTCAATAAATCCAAAAACCAAACAAACAAAATCATTTTTGCACATTTATGGAAATACGCACATCTACACACTCATGCACATTTGTACACTCCGTGGACGTTGCTATTTATAAAAACATTCCTGTTTATCTCTACTAACCTCCCAATGTACATAATGTGTATAATTATATTTTCAACAAAGTTTACAGCTATGGTTTTTCTATAGTTTTCTAAATTTCAAATGACTATATTGTGTATCTAAGGTTTTATTATATATATATTTTTTTGTTCTATTTTCAATAACTATGTCTTTCTATAGCTTAATTCCTCTGTATTCTATTGCTTATTTTACTCCATAATGTATTTTTTGACTGCAACCTTTTCATTTTAATGTCACAGGCGGTCGTTCAGACATTTCACTGCATATGGTACTGTGTATGGCTGTGTATGTGACAAATAGAATTTTAATTAGACGTTCAAATTTTTTATTTTTATTATGAATCATTTCTTTAGGCTTGTTATAGTTGTAGCGGAGGAAAAACAAGTTTGATTGTTGCTACGAGCTGGTCACAAAACAGCCGTTTGCATGAGGAACAACTTTAATCCGCGCACTTCCTCCATATTGATCGGAACAATCGCGCCGCCGCTCAAGTCGCTGGGAAATAAACTATAACCTTGTGTGTTATTGATTCCTGTTTGAACAGGTTCATCCTTTTGACTATGACTTTTTAAAAAAACACCCTCAGGCTTAAATGTCAAAGGGAAGAGAAAAGAACAAAGAGGGGAAAAAAAACACAATCTTGAACAAATATCTGGAGATAATTCTAAAAATCTTCTCCAGACCTGTGTTTTTTTTGTTTGTTTTTTTGCTGCTCTGTCATTCCAACTGCTGTTGTTTCTTTTCTCCATAGTATAGAAAGTGATTTTAAGGCTTAGGGCGTGTCCCGCATCTTTTCATTGCATCTCTCTCTCTTTCTCTCTCTGTGACTGCTTCCTGTCCAGGTTGCTGGAAGCAGGTGAAACATCCGTCTGCCAGGCAGCAGTCCGCCGAGTTCACCTTCAGCTACAGCTCAGAGAAAGACCACCTGCCTAAAATGGACCTGGTCACCAGCGACATGGCAGGTCAGACCCCGGTCTCTCGCAGAAAATATTCGCACACGTCTACCCAAGGATTCGATTTGTCGCTGTTGGAATCCTGTCTACATTTTCAAAAGATTTATATTATTTAAATGCACAAAGATGCACCTTGGAATTTTCAAGGGAACTGTTCAGCAGTATATCTAATGGTGAGCACGAACACTGGTAGAATGTAGGCTTAGCTTAGAGGAAATGTGATTTGATGAGTTAAAATGCAGTGAACAAAGAACATAGGAAATGTTTTGTTGAAAAATAACAATTAAGCACGAGACGGATAGTTTTTTTTGCATATCGTAGTTATAAGTTACAAGCTCATTCCTAGTCCAAAGCATTTGAATACCTGACGTTTTCATTTTGATTGCATGCAATCTGGAATATCGTCGTAAAAAACTCAATGGACGTGATACACTGGTGATTCAGTGCATTTAAGGCTTCCGCATGACGCCATTTTATTGCCACATAACGTTGCTGAGTCTATACCTGAGCGACTGAAGCAACACCAGATCATAACACAGTGGACACTATGCATGATGGGTGCATCACTTCATGCGCTTCCCTTCTTACCCTGACGCGGCCATCACTCTGAAATAGGCTCACCAGGTCACATGACCTTTTTCCATTACTTCCAATAATCCAGTCGTTATTCTCCCTAGCACACTTTTCTCAAGAGTCTCATTAAGAAATGTTTTTTTTTTTGTTGTTGTTGTTGTTGTTGTTGTTTTTTATGGACACCCAGCTGTTTAGTCCCAATCCTGCGAGTTCTCGTCACATCGTATGTGGAAGTGCATTTACTTTCACTATTAAGCGTAACTCTGATTTCTACTGTCAAATCTCTAAAGTGTTTAAGTGATCCCCAATCATGGTGACTCCTGGTTCAGCACTTTCCTTCTAAGGTGTAATAATACATTGGAAAGTTCTTAACTCAGAGTTCCTGTATATTAATTAGATTTTTATTTGGCCACGCTTAATTGTGTCTCACTATTTTTCTGCAGCTCCCAAGTTTTCACTTCTCAGACCGGTTAACAAGATTTACCTGTACTAAATACATTATTGATTTTTTTTTTTCCTTGTGAAAAGACCTGTTAAATGCTAAAAGTTAAATTAAGAGATATAAGGAAAGGATTTTTGTTGTTGTTGTTGTTTTTTCACTTTCCTTAGTGGCTCAAAACACCAGATTACATGTAATCTACAACCCAAAGTTAGTGAAGAATTTGACAACATTTGAAGGAGAAATGTATGAAAACAATGTCATCTCTTAAATAATATGAAAAATTACAATACCTAATGTTCTTGAACAACCCTTTCTTTTGCTGAGGTTGTACAGCGCTTCTCACATATTTATTTCCAAATACTTCATTATAATTGTGTATTGACCCCCTATTTTGGTGCACATCTGATGACGTTCCCTCGGTCAACTTTTTATCCGTGATAAACGCGCAATTATCACACACTGCTGGATAACCGCGCTGCGATTACGGGAAGCCAATAGGGTCAAACTCGGTCGTAGGATTAATTGCCGCTATGATTGATCTCCACCTGATTTCTCGCTCTCTTCTCAGACTATCAGCAGCCACTGATGCTTGGCGTCGGCACGGTGTCCAGGAAAGGCTCCACCTTCAGGCCCATAGACGCCGAAGCCAAAGACACCACCAGCGAGGCCACGTCTCATTACGACTCCCTGCCCGCGGCCAATCAGTACGCCCTCCCTCTGACCAATCAGGAGCCGGAGTATGCCACGCCCATCATCGAGCGGCACCCCTTCCGAAAGGACGTCTTCGTTCCGGATCCCAGCTACAGCGTCCCTGGCGTTGTCCTCAGTAAGAGTTCCTCGTTTAAAGCGACGGACAGCAGCAACTACAGGAAAGTGGTGGGAGGAAACGTCTCCGTTGAGTACCAGACGCCGCAGGCCAAACGGGACAGACCGAACCGCGCGGACGGGGCCAAACCCGCCGGACCAGACAACTCGGACGGGGTTTACGACAGCCCTAAGGGCAAGAACCCTGCAGTTTTGCAGAACGGAGGTAGTTCGGAGTATCAGAGACCTCAAGCACAGGGGTACTTGGCACCTCGGGACTGCGTTCGGCTTCGACCTGACCCCGAGGGATGCAGCCTGAGTGGAACCTGAACACGAGTTAACACGCAGACTCGCTTCATGTGGCGTCACAAAATTGCAAAAAAAAAAAAAAAAAAACAGTATAATCTCCGGGACCGTCTTATAAGTTATTTTTCTACCAGAGTGTGAAATGGTTTTGTTTTTGTAGATATGTGCAGACAAAGATGGCCGTCTCGGTGGCCACGCCGAATTGCCCCGTCGTCTTTGTGTGTGTGTTTTTAAACTGCTGTGCAAATTGGATAAGAGTTTTCTTTTATTTTTGTTTTGTTTTTTTTAAGGAACAGGGTTGCTGATGCTTTCACACCTCTCTCTCTCTCTCTCTCTCTCTCTCTCTCTCTCTCTCTCTCTCTGAGCGATGTGAAATTCTGTATAACGTACATGTACGTCATATTGAAGGTGACCGGATATGTATTTATGTATGCAGCTCTTGAGTTTGGAAAGGGTGCTGTAACTTTTTCTTTCTTTTTTTTTTTTAATCCGTCTACCTGCTCCGAGCGGGGCGGGTCTCTTCTCAGCTTCCTGTTTCGAGGAGACGCTTCTTCTTCGTCTGTTCCTCTGAGCCATGTGCAGTGGTACTGTTGTGTCAGTGTGACATTTTCCCCGAGTGTACATAATTTCCCTGTACAGATTTGAAATGTATATCGTTACGCGCGGAAAAGACGAACGCAAAGTTTATTTAAAGCCCCGCAGAAAGTGCTGCTGGTGCGCATCGATGCTGCTGCATATTAAAGAGACATTAAAGAGACGTGGACGTCATGTGGTCTTTACCGGTATGCGCGAGTGTGTGAGCGAGGAGGAATGTCTGGCATTGCTGAGATGTTCCTGTGTGAAGAGTTCAGCTCTGAGACTCCCACTGCTGCTCTTCAGCTGTGAGCTCAGCAGTTGACCTGGCCGTCTCGAGCTGTCTCAGCACTGTGAGAGAGAGTGTGTGTGTGTGTGTCTCAGTAGCAGCCGTGGTCCGTGAGAACGTCATGCTGGAAACCTCGTGCATTCCACACACATGGCTGTAAAACAGAAACACTGATCTACAGCCTGCTGCCACTTCCTAAACACACAGGATGTGCATTATGAGTCGGGATATAAACAGCGCACACACACACACACACCAGTGTCCACCAGAAATGCAAGAGGAAAAACGTGTGTGTGTGTGTGTGTTGGAATGCCACAGTTTTTGCGTCAGTCATGCTCAGCAGCTGACCCACTCCTCAGACTGCTGTTCAGATATGTTCAAAAGTTTACACCCCCTGTTTAGTTTCTGAGTAAACGTACTGTACTTGTAATGTACTTACCCTCATCAATTACCTTCTTTATTATTTTTGCCGAGTGATGGTTTATTTAGTTTGGTGCGGGTTCGGATTAAGCCGTAGATTTCTGTTCTGTTCTTTAGCTGTAGATTTAGTATTTATTTAAGCACATAATGTGGGAGTTTAGTACACAGAGTCCGATTTAATCGCGGATCTAATACCTATTTCAACATGCTATTTTGCCGTTTAGTGCAACATCTGATTTAGAATCTATTCGATTGTACTATTTAGTAGTTTAGTGTGCTGGATGGGATTTAGCCATAGAGATAAACTATTTATTAACGCACGTAATTTTGGAGTTTAGTACACAGGATCATCTTTGGTAGTAGATTTAGTATCCATTAGAGCGTACTTTTTAGTCGTTTAGTGTGCAGGGTCAGATTAACTCGTGGATTTGGTATCTATTTACTCACTCACTCAACATCTATACCGCATTATCCTGTATTCAGGGTCGCAGGGGGCCTGGAGCCTATCCCAGGAGACTTAGGGCACAAGGCGGGGGACACCCTGGACAGGGTGCCAATCCATCGCAGAGCACACAAACGTACACACACACACACTACAGGCAATTTGGGAATGCCAATTAACCTAACCTGCATGTCTTTGCACTGTGGGAACAAACCCACAAAGCACGAGGAGAACATGCGAACTCCATGCACACGGAGACGGGAATCGAACCCGGACCCTGGAGGTGCAAGGCCACTACAGCACTGTGCCGCTAGTATCTATTTAAAACATGCTATTTTATAGTTTAGAGCAAGGTCTGATTTAGCCCTGGATTTAGTATCTACTAGAACGCACTATTCAGTAGTTTAGTGCACAGGGTGCGATTTATCCATGGATTTAGTATCTACTAAAGCATAATATTTAATACCTTTAGTAGCCTTTTCAGGGGACTTGCCGCAGGTTTTTCTGAACAAAACACCTACAAACATCTCCAGTCCATCTCTGAATCACCGAACTGCTACGATGTTTCTATAGTCAGTAGCTACATTTCAAACTTTGAGTTTGGCTGAAAATACTGTGGATTGTTACAATTCCTACGACCCATAATTGGCCATAACGAACTCGTGACACTCTCTCCACTACAGGAACGTCTTCAGGCGAGACAAAGCTGTGTTTAGCTCTCTCTCCTTAACGGGTTCGATTTCCTTCCTTTCTTTCTTTCTTATTAACTTCAACAGAAAAGTTAAAAGTGAGGAAATGATTATTAATAGTTTATTAATAATAGGAACCGACTTGCTTCATGGCCATCCGTTAACACTATAAATTTCCATAAATGCATAAAACATCATTTATCGTTCGTTAACACAGAACGGTCGACGGATTTATTTGTTTTAGGCGGTCTAAAGCATGCAAAGGCGCAGGAAAATCATCACCTGCTGGTTAGTAACAGTAAATCTGCTTCATCCTTAACACATGAAACTCAATAGTTGATCATTTTCCTTATTTACTACAGCGGAAGACTGAAGCCGATTTGTTTTCATGCCGTGTGTGTTGATACCTCGGCCTAGACGTTGTAGTGTGTGTGTGTGTGTGGGTGGGAGGTCTGGGCTCTTCACACTAGGGTGTGGGCTCCGTTCCTGCTCGTTCTGTTCTCGTCTCCAGGGTCACACCAACATGCGAAGACGCCATGTGCATCAAAGCAACATGAAAGCATGCAAGAAGCTTCTCTCATCTCCAGAGCTCTGGGCTTTACCGCTTCACCAAAAATTCCATACATGTCTCTTCATGCAGAATGTTCACTGCACCGGGGGGGTGGGGGTCATCTGTTCTCTGTGTGTGTTCAGAGAATATATCATGACAAATCTCTCATCATCTCATGAGACTTTAATAATGCTGCATAATTTATAATTACTATTTTATATGATTGTATTTCCTCAGAACATATCAGTATTGAACCCTTTAACACTCGTACCAGCTGTACGCAATACATGCAATATGCCAATATAACACTGCCCCCTGGTGTTTGAACACTATCAAAATTTTTATTTTTAACTTCTAGATTTGGTACGCCAACATCGTGCAAGTTCTCGAAAAAAGGGCACCTTTTTATAGTTTTAGTATGCATCTTCTATGCAACAGGTAAATTTAAAGCTCACTCACTCACTCATCTATCGCGCTTAATCCTGTATTCAGGGTCGCAGGGGGCCTGGAGCCTAACACAGGAGACTTTGGGCACGAGGCGGGGTACACCCTGGACAGGTTGCCGATCCATCGCAGGGCACACACATACTGTACACAGTCACCCACACGACTGCCAATTATTCTAAAGTACATGTCTTTGGACTGTGGGAGGAAACCGGAGTACCTGGAGGAAACCCACCAAGCACGGGGAGAATCCCTCCATGCACAAAACACACACACACAGCTTTCTCTTCAACTCAATGAATTTATATTAACAAATCTTGTTATGCATGTACTGTAATGACTTCCTTATGTCATAATTTCCCCCGTGTATGGGGTCTTTTGAGACGCACTAGTATTTCTCATTAGCCAAGACAAAGCCAAGAAGTTGAAGTGAGCGAACAAGTTTATTCCAATATTGTTATGCAGTAAATACCGATATGACATTGAAGAATTCAAACCTTTCAGGTTACGCGTGTTGTTCAGTAGACATGTGCCAATATTAGGTTCACACCACAGTCTTTCCAACTAAGCATAGAAATAAGATATCCTTATTCTAAATTTGCAAAAGATTAAGAAACTTGCCTTCCAAATGAGACACGTTTTTCATCAGCTCTAAATCAAGTGCATACTCCCTATCTATGTTACAGTATCATGAGTTTAACATCATGCTAGAGCAGATAACTGATTATCAGCACATGTCTAGCTGGAAGAAATATGAATCATATGACAAGCAGAAAGTTAACAATCACCAATAAACCATATGAAGTACAGGTGGATTTGAAACACGGCCTTGATGCTTCATGGGGCAGGGCGGCGACACCGTGATCGAGTCATCGTCATCATCTTGTCTCGCCCCACCCACACCCACACTGTGTAATACAGTAATCCATGAACAGGTCCACAAGCTGATTGTCTGCAAAATGCCACATTTTAAAAAATAGATTTAGAGGGTCTAGATAAGAAGCAAACTTGATGTGTGCGGGTTAAGTTCAAGCGCTGCGTCAGAATACACAGCAGGTCAAATACTACAAGAGAACAGATCTTCTACTTGGGGTATTAAATGAGGTTTTCTGACATTTTATGCTGTACACACACACACACACCATCATCATCATAGCTCTCAGGGAGTCGGAGGATAAAGCATTTGTGTTTTACGGTTTCTCAGGTATGCATTTTTTATCAACATCATTATTAATATTATTACTTAACTTCCAGAGAGAAAACGATAAAAAAGGTTGGCAAGTTTGTGACTACTTTAATGTAAGTGATTAGAATAGCTAGTTCTTTTTTCAGGTGGGGGGGGGGGGAGTGTAGCTCCTACCAGATTAAATGTGTTGCATTTCATTCATTAATAAGTACGCATTTTTAAGCGCAGGCAACTAGTGTGGTCTAAGAGAAATCAAACAATTCAAAACATGCTGTTATATTAAAATAATCAACAGTGCCGTAGTAACCCTGAATCCTGCGGTTGATTATATTTCTATAACAGCGTCACTTTCTTTTATGTTAAGTGATGCACAAAAGAACAGCACCCTGTTATTCACCTCGTCAAACACTCAAACACACACACACACAAATTGCACATTCTCAGATCATCTTTACATCTAACCCATCTCTTATTTCTTATCGGGCAGTCCTACACTTAAAATAAAAATAAAGTTTCCGTTTGTCACCTTTCAATCATATAACTATGTTATAACTTGTGTCTAAATAAAACGTAAAATTTTGTGCTATAAATACATTTTTCTAGGAGTTAAAGTTGGAAGAACGCTGTTGCATTGAGTACATTAGCTAATGGTGGGAGAGACGGATTTAGCTAGCTAATGTATGATCATTATTTAAGGGCTATGTGAATGCAAATCAGTAAAGGAAGCGAGACAAAATCATAGAGAACATCAACATTTACCTCAGATGTGTTGTTACCTTATTTTAAAAAAATGCATTTCTGTGGCTGTAATTCCATTTTTATTTAGTGCTAATTGCTAACTGGGCTACGCAGGAAAAAGTTCCTAAAATCTTAACATACAAATATTTTTGAAAACAAATCTGAGGTAAACATATTGATATTATTAACATTATCTATGATTTTAAAATGTTTTCGTTAAAATGATTCTGCTTTTGAAATCACTCTCAACCTGACTAAAGCGCTAAGACTCGCTCATCTCTTATACCACTTCATCCATTATACAGGGTCGCACATAGAGTACATACATACACAAGGCGACAGTGCTAGCGCTATGACTTAGCAAGCTAAATCAATCATTTACACCATTTCTATTAATTTTGTTAAAGGGCTGTACTGAAAGTCATGAAAACCTGAATAAGTGAATTTTTAAAAAAATATTATTATTATGGACATACGTAGGAGATTCAAACTGCATGTTGTAGGAGTAACGGGTTATCTTTGAACCCAGCTCTTGAATCTTTTTTGCAAACAAACTTTGTCGCTGCTGTTGGTCTCCTATTGCGCTACAGAATGTTTATGATGAGATGACGCCATTGACCAGAGCAACATGCACAGATGGGTGAAGAAGTTAAAAGAAGTTACTCTAACGTGCAGTTTGAACCACCTATGCACATCAGTTAATAATAAAACTTATTCCCACTTTTGCATTTGCACAGCCCTCGTATGATGTATAACCGGTTAACATTTACGCTCTTGGGTGTTGTGTGCACGCAAAATGGCTGCCAGTAATATTCTGATATGATTTGTCTCCAAAACTCCTACATTTTTGTGTGCATGATGCAGAGCCAAGAATAGCATGACAATGGTGGCAGACGAAACACACATGACCTGCATCTCTCTCTCACACACACACACACACACACTAATGCTTAGATCATTTACACCGCATGCATTTTTTACCCATACTCTAATACCCATACCTAAACATTTTCCGCATCTGAACGTGTATTATATGTTCGGTCGAACGGCGTGATTTGAGACGCAGGTTACAGCTAGAACAATTTTGAGCTGACAGACATTTTAGGCATTTGTTTGAGTTTTTTTTTTCCCCCCTCGCATTCGTATACATCTGTAAATATATTTCATTCTTCTCTACAGTGGTATAAAAACGTCAACGTTTTACTAGTTGTCATGGTGTCCATACTGCAAATAAAAGATGCAATTAAGTTATATTGTAACATTTCTGCCATTATCATGTTAATAATTAGTAGAAATGTTTATAACTAGGTTTAATACTTATCATGAAATATATATCACGAACTTCCTAGTAAAGGAAGATATTTAACATATATAGACACTAACATATCAGTTTTTGCAGCAAGAATGTTTGGGCTCGGTTCTGCCCCCTGGTGGATGGTCTTTTAAATCCTTCAGATGTGCAGACCAGTTAATGATTTTAATAAAAGATCATTTTTATTCAAGATATTTTTCTGAAATAGAAATTCGTGGAAAACAGGCCACATCATAAATCTGGTTTTGGTCCAAACTGTTTCTTCTACTTTTATGCCTATGCTTCGAGAAAAGCCAAAAAGGTTATTTGAAAAGTTCATATTTTCATCCTCACCCTGCCTTGGTTAACCTCCTGCGACAGACAGTGCGTGTGTTTCAAGTTGTTTAAAACCGAGCTAGCTAAAGCGATGATGGATAGTCAAACACTGCCACTAAACATACATGCACATGTTTAAACCTCTCTGGACCTCAAAATGTCTCAAAAAATTTGAATAAGTGAAGGTCATATGTGATCGTCAATTCTCTCATCATAACAACTTTGATTATGCAAAACAGTCAGGTCTATTCTTGTATAGATAAACTGAGCAGAACAAATACCCCTTATCCTTGATCACTAAAGTAAACCAAAAAATAAAAAGATTTCACATAATCTAGGCTGAATAATAATAACATAACATTCCACCAACCCTTCTGTGTTATAACAAGAAACAACACCTTTTCCAAAAAAAAAAAAAAAAAAAAAAGGAAGACATCAAAACGACATGTTTGAAACAAACCAGCAAAATCACTCCTGGGTCAATCCATGTGAAATCACCAGAGAGGACCTGACTGACCGTCGCCTTTCGTTTGAGATACTGAAGCTTTAAAATGGGGTTTTGGCTCCATGTACATACTACAGCAAAGTTAACAGTTTAAATAAACACGCTAGATGAATGACATTTAGCATTAAGGATTGTTGTGTCTAGTACAAGATGTCTTCAGTCCACAGCTGCAAATATACCAATTTAGGGAATGAAGAAAAGCATGGCATATTTCATACTTACTTATTACATATATTGAGTGCTCTTTTTAAAGAAGACTGTACCTCTGTGATTGAAAGTTCACAGGAACGATTGCAGCCACCTCGTCAGGATCGTCAGTGAACACCTGATCCTTGTACATTCTAAGCCATTTCCTTACATTTGGGCCATTAAAGGAGTTCCTGGGAGGCCAGGGATTCAAGCACAATGCAGGCAGTCTGATTATGGCTTTGAGAAAACGTTCTACCTCGATGATACCCAAGCACCTTTGACTTTTGTACAATCCCGGTTTGTACCTTTGTAATTATTTTTTAAATAGTTTTAGCAGGACACAAATTGTCAAATATGGATGTCTGGACTCCTATTTAGGAAGTTTAAGATCTTTTATACTAGACAACAATCCCTAAAACAGTTCATGCATCCAGCATAAATAATTCAAAACCTATGTATGCAACTGTTCGTCCAGGCCCACGCCCCCTTTTTGAGCATCTGTATCTCAAAATATGTTCAAAAAAGTATAAACCGTCTAACCTGGTGACTTGAAGTGGATTTACCCTTACGTTTAATAATGATTATTATATATACTTACTTTCTCTCTTTGCTATATCCAATTAGTTTGCAGAAAGGAAAAAAAAAACTGATTTTAGATTAATACCCCACTACTGTGTCAGTGCTCAGGTCTAATTCACCTCCTGGGGATCAGTAACTGCACACAAACAATATGAAATAGACAAAAACAACAGGAAAAAAAAAAGACCACCCATCACATCCCATCTGGAGCCGCTTCTCTGTAAATACACATCACACTCGGCCATTTTCCTGACCAGAGCAAATGGTGTTAATTTAGAAGACATCATGCTTGTGTACGACCTCCATGTTAGAAGCTGTCCTCTCTGTGTTTCTCCTCCATTTCTCCGTGTGATCTCCAGTGGACTCTGAAAGTGTGTCTGTAAAAAAAAACACACATCTTGGTATGTTACAGCTATGTCACAGAGCTGGAGTCTTTATCTCTCTCTCTCTCTCTCTCCATCTCCCTGTACGTGGGGGTCCGGAGCCCCTCTCGTCTCTCCCAGCTCTTCAGGACGAGTTCTGAGGAGCCTCGGCCGTCTTGGACGGCGTCTCTTCAGAAGGACTCTCGCTAGAGACGCCCGTGTCGCCGTTCTCGGCTCCGTCCGCCATCAGGTGTTTCTCCACGACTGCATACAAGAGCAGAGGCGTGGAGGCCTTGAGCGATTTTAGCAGATTTGACATTTTTCTCAAATAACACAATTTAGTCTTAGAGGAACAGCGTCTAGATCAAATCATACTCTCAGGTGGTGGTGTATATTCTACAACCGGATTTCAAAAACACTCATTCTAATGTCACATTATTATTATTATGATGTCAATGGTAACACAGAACTAATTTTTAACGGAAATTAATCATGTGACCATGTTTGACCCTAATGGCTTCCCGCAATCGCGGCGCGGTTATCCAGCTGTGTGTAATAACAGCACGTTTAATGCGACTGAGGAAGCATCACCAGGTGAGCTGAAGGGCACGTTTCATTATAAAATTATCCTCTAACCAGTTCGTCATGCATTTCTTCATTCCAACATTACACATTTATAATACCATTAAATCTGAGTATTTTAAAAGTTGCGAGTACTCGTGATTAATCACAGACTAGGACCGCGATTAACTACATTAAAATTTGTAATCGATTGACAGCACTAATTATTATATCTTACTAATAATCCTCTTTTTCTTGCCTTGTAATGATGATGCCGACTCAGCAGGGCCATTGGCGTGGCTACTGCCGGTTCCCTCCTCCAGCTCGTCCAAGTAGAGTCGATAACGATGCCCGGTCTCATCCTCATACTCCACATTCTCATCATCCGAGTCCACCTCCGGTGCCACATACACCACCTCGAACTCGATCTCGCCTCTCTGCAGGGTCGCATAATGAAATAATCAGCCAGTGAGCTGCTACACGTACATCACAAATCAGGTTTGTTTGTTTTGTTTTTAGCTAGTGATGTAGACGGATACCTGCTGAGAGAGGATGGTCACGGCTTCCTTGTGCTTGGCGTCTCTCAGGTTGATGTTGTTAACGGCTAATATGGCGTCTCCCACATGCAGCCCCCCACATCGCTCGGCAGGCTGGGCTGGGTGGATCTCCGAGATCAGGATGGGAACTCCGTGCTCTTTACCTCCCTGGGTGCGCAAACGTCACGGCAAATTTTTAGACACAACATGCATGGGAGAAATGTGGTAGATTCAGCGGTTATGGAGAAATTTGATTCTCACTGTGATCGAGATCCCAAGCCCCTCGTGGTCCTCTTTGGACAGGAGCACTTTGCGGATAGGACCGACTCCTTGAGTTTTCTTCAGAGATTCTGGGTCCTGATGAAGGAAGAGATGGCAGTCAGTAACGGTCACAAATGGGCCAAGGGGAGTAGCAAGAGGTATCATCCGTAACCTTTCCTTTAATATTAGTGTCATTAAGTAAGGAAACAAGTTCAAGTATGAACAAGTTCCGTTCTGGGAGCGTGTTCGTAAGTCGGATTTGTTCTCAAGTCCGACAAACTGAATCTTCTGTGCCTTTGGCACGAATATGCAATGCAAGGCACACCAATCCACTTGACTAAATTTCTGTCCCGTTTCCCCACACTGCCATCATGTGGCCAAAACCCAGAATCGCACCTAAGGAAATGACTCTCACATGTCAAATATAACCGTGCTGTCTCTGATCCTTTAAATCGCAATGGAAATCCCGGACGCCATTTTGTCTCAGAGCTGTTTTCCACTATATTGGACTGAGAACTCGATCTTGTTGAGGATTTTCAGAAATTAGAATTCACCATCGGGACAGATTTACAGGACAGGCATTTTCTATCATCATGCTCCCGGACTGATTCATTGAAAGCGTTGAGGCCGACTCATTCCTCCTGCACCGATCCGTTCATATCTGTGGAAATTCGTAACTCGAATGTTTGTAAGTCAGGGACTACCTGTATATGTAAGCTTGACTCTCATTGGTTCCTGAATTTTCAGACACTGTCAATAAAGCACTGATTCTCCCAGTGTACAGTCCACTGGGTTTAATTGTGTTTCCTTTTTTTTTTTTTTTAATCCCTTTTACAACATACACAGTCATATTGGGTGTATTACAAAGTACACTTACGTGTCCTGCAGGTGATGGCAAGGGCTTCTTTGGGTCATTGCGCCCCCTGCAGGCTCGGATGACCGTTTTGTGGCGGTGCAAATGAATCTCAGCTTCCAGCTGGTTCCACAGTTTATCATGTGCCGGTCCCTTCATGTCCCGACCTAATAACTGAATCTGCTGGACCCTAAAACACACAACAGATGCATTGATTACTGCTTACAGGCGTCGTGTGACATTTCTACACAATTTCCATTTCATGCAAAGAAACGGTGAACAGGTGAATGGAAGCCTCTAGGACCTTTTTTTTTTTTAATAAATTCTTATTTTTAATCAGGATTTCTTTGTAAATCAACAGAGTAAATAATGTAGCATTAAAATTAACTTACTGTAAGAATGTATTTCTTATGGTCTAATAAATGAATAATCGCCCAAAACACAATATTGGTTCTGATTTATTATTTTAAATTCTACATATAATACAGAGAATGTTTGTGCTAAAGAAGCTATTTCTAAAGTTTATGAAACACGGAAGTGACCAAACTTGCTTCCCTAAACCTTTCCAGTTGCTAACTTCAGCCGTTCGAGAGATGATTTTATATGAGCCCCAAACAACACATTTTTTTTTCTTCCAGTATTGATACTAAAATTGGTGCAAGTTTCTACAAGCATGTGACCTGTAAAAATTGTTGCCTCAAATTAAAGGATTTTTCTCCCTCCAAAAAATAAATCTGTAGTGTCCGTAACCATGTCAAGTTCATGTTGCAATATCTTAATAATTTTATATTTTATACTTATAAACACACCTTTTCAGGTTTTTCTGTCTTTTCATGTGAAATTTTAAGTTTCATCTGAGCAACAGTTACGATCAGTGAAAGATCTGAATTTTTTTTTTCTTAAGTTACGGACACTAGATGAGACCATGTTTTGGTTGAATACAAACTAATGGTAGAAATGCACATAAGAAGTTTAGGATCTTTTAGAGAACTGCCTGGTTTTATTGCTCAAGGGATGTTCAAGACAAACTGGGACTTTTGATTATGCAGAATAAAAAAAAAATACATTTATTTATTTACACAATCCCTCGCCGCACTACGGTACCCATCCTGGAATTTCACGCTGGAGCAATTAGTCTGACTGCCTGCTTTATGTCTGAAACGCTGGCCCGCCAAGAACTCCTTTAATGGCCCACATATGTGGAAATCACCATCCTGTGCATGAAGTCCTCGGATAATCCGTTTCACTCCTTCATTCACGAGAAATGCCATCACGAGTCCCGGTTTGACTTGAACGCCCCTTGAAATGTCATAAAACTGTACTTGGAAAATACTGTAATACATCTGACTTGGGAGAAAGACTCTCTCACCTCCCAGCAAGCTCCTTGTCCAGGTATTTGGCTGCCAGTCGGGCGCCGTACACCTCAGCCTGCAGTACCGCGATGTGCCTGCGCAGGGCCTCGTTCTCCTTTTTCAGCATCCTCACCTCGGCCTCCAGCTTCACCTCCTTCACCTTCTCCTTCTTACTGGCCTCCAGTTCCTTCTCCTGTTAACCGCACATACACACACAGTGTATTAAAGATGAGCAGAAAGAAAAAAAGAAAAACACTCAGCTCTTTATGTGTGTGTTTATTTATGACTTTAAGTGTAAAAACACATCACACACACACACAGAGACAGTGTTCGAGTAAGAGAGTCACGATGGTCAAAAACACAAGCGCACACATGCACAAACTCGTACACACACCTACTACACTAACTAGACTGAGCCCACTACTCACACAATAGACACACACACACACACACACACACACTACAAATGATTACATAATAAGCACAACGGCAGGATTATCTCACCTTTTTTGAGCTTTCGGAAATATTTAAAGCGTCATATGGGCAATCTTCACTTCAATTTATTATTATTATTATTAATTTAATTTGCAACATGTTGATCTGTAAAGTCTCCCGACAACTGCGCACTTTCCTCATTAGTGAGCTTTAGAGGACAACATGCTCGAATCACATAGCAACAAACCTGTAATACAGCGTGTGTGTAGCACTTACAATATTAGCTTTAAAGCACAGCACTGCTGATTCTGAAATCTGATTGGTCAGAATTGGTCATATTAACTAACTAATTAATAATAATAATAATATTTATTTATATTTACAGGTTTATATTAAATGCCATGTTTTTAATACATCATCATTTCTATCGTAACAACTCGTTCACAGGAACTTTAACTGAGTCCGGATTTATTTTAAAGGTCTCATATTTTACCACAAGTTACCACAGGTTTAAGCTGCCACAAGTCTCAGGTCTTCCCCCGTGTGTTTATTCTTCAGTTGAGATAATAGGAGTTGTTTAATACCTCAAGATATCTCCACTTCGCTCCTCCTCCACTCTTCTGAACATGCCTTTTCAGTGTTTATGTAAATGAGCTACCCGCGAGAGAATAAGCTGGGGGGAGGGGCTCTTCTTATATGAGGTCACATTAAAGGGAAAATCTAACCGACTTGTTTAAACCGCAGCCAATTCCACCATTCAAAAAAAAAAAAAAAAAACCCTCAGGTTGTTGATTGTTCACACACAAACTGGAGCCTCGTCTGTATATCTAAAAATTACCGGTAAATGTTGCATTTTAGGTGCCATGCAAGTTTAATTTTGTTTAAATACGTATACAGTATCAATCAAAAGTATGGACACATCTAGTTCTTTTTTTTTTTGTTGTTTTCTGATTTATTTTCTACATTCTACAAACTATGAAATAACACATACGAATTAGTCAATTAATTAACGACAACCAACTGTTTTTTTTTTTTGTTTGTTTTTTAAAAAAGACACCAAAGCCGGCTGTCCTGGAACACTTTGTCGAGTGTGTTTGCAAAACCTTCAAGCTCCATGATGAAACCGGCCCTCATGAAGACCTTCGCAGGAAAGCAAGACTAAAGCGTAGCTCTGCTGCGGAGGAGAAGTTCATTTAGAGTCACCAGCCTCAGAAATCGGCGAATAACCTCAAACATCACTTCAGATTAGAGCCGTTATGAAGCTTTACAGAGCAGAAGTAGCAGATGCATCTCAAAATCAACTGTTCAGAGGAGATTATTGTGCATTCTGGATATGCGCCTTCAGTATTGCTTTACAGGGTAGAAAGAAATAAAGATCAGGAAAGACCATGGAGTTGGAAGGTGTGTCCAAACTTCTGTCTGGTAGTGTACATAAGGATTCCTAGAAGCACAAAAATCTGAGGTAAAGCTGATTCTTTGTTCGTTTTTTTTTCCCTCCACAAAGGAAAAGTACAAGTTGGCATCAAAAAGTTTGGAGATTCACCCGTCACAAACCCGGTCACGCTCGCCTCAAGACATCTTAAAACCTGGCGGGAGAATTTGCTATTGCAGGTCTGTCCCCTGGGGACGAATTCTTGATGCATGTTGAAAAAGATGATGAGCGCGCACTCGGTCGAGTTGTGGACCTGCCTCGCCTTCTTCAGTCCTGAACATGATTAGCTCTTCCTCTGTGAAGAATGTTGCTTCGTCTCAGGGTCGTATCCGTACACCCAAGCTTCCTCACTGGTAATGATCCTCGTCATAAAGGACGGGTCATCCGTGGCACTCTGACTGAGCTTTTATCAGACGTTGACGTGATGTTCCTTCTACTCACGGGACGAACTCGTCAGCGACACAGCGCATGTTCGAAATCACACGAGTATTGTTCTCGATGATGTGGATTGCTCTCTGACCATCATCGTGCACAAGCTGCCGAACGGGTCAAGCTCTTTCTGATCTCTTCCAGTGACGTTCCTCCACTCTTCAAGTCCATGTGCCACGTAAAACATTGCCGAATCGTTTCAAATGTCACGGTTACCAAAAGATTCTGACTGGCTGTCCATGATAAAATAGCAGATGTGGTAACACACGTGGTCAGAACAGCACCGATGTACACAGGACGATGTCTTTTGGCGCGCTGACTTATGAAGCTCGGTGCTACCTGTGACGGTGCGTGCGGCCTTGTGCTGCCATCTGCTGGTGTTACAAAGTTAGTCTCAGAACGTTTTGATACCACCTCGTATGATGTCGCGTTTCAAGCTTCATTTCGGCTTATTGCTACTGTGATTACTTGTAATTGCTCATCATTCCGTAAGAAATTATAAAAATATTAACTTTTTTGCGGTAATAAACAGTGACTCCACTTCCTGTTAGGCTTTTATTTTTTTTTGTTCGTTTGTTTTGTTTTTTTTGGGGGGGAAAATTGCCCATATCCAACTTTAAACAGAACTTAAAATCCAAACCTGTGTGTCAGTAATAAGTCTATTAGCCCAAAACAAAGAAACAAAAACCAGAAATATAAAGCACCTGTGGTTAAGACAAGTCCAACCGCACAGACAGGACAAAGAGAGAGAGAGAGACATGGACTGAGGGGAAAACACAAAAGGTAGACGCAGAGCACTTACCATGTCCTCCACGGAGGCGACAGGCTTAGAGCCAAGGAGAGAAACACAGAGGGTCAAAGGTTAGAAAGGCAGTGATTTCAGGGTCAGTAAGGTAAAAAAAAAAAAAAAAAAAAGCAGAACTGTAGTAATTGCTCGGGCTTTCGTCTTACACTTAGTCCAGTGAGACAGAAAAGACGGTTAAACAGGAGACTTGAATTACAGCCAGGATTAGAGAGCAAACACACATTCGGGAGGAGATCCACCAGCTAATACGGGACTAATGTCTCTTTAAATGTGAAATCTTATGCTTGGACGCTGTTGGGACAAAAAACTTGTTCTTATCGTTATTATTATTATTATTATTCTGATTGCTAGAAACTATTTTATTTTTATATGCATTAAAGAGGAAAGGCTTTGGTTCTCACAATTTGTTGATTTATTCATGTTGTATGATTTAAAATCAGTCTGCGAGCTACACCTTCTCGGTGTGTAGTGCTTGTATTTGGGTTACTCATGATGACGTAATAACGCCGCCTTCGAGCTATAAAGTCTGCTTCGTTTTTTTCCCGCCCGTATAAAACCGGATCAATAAGCAAACATTTTAAATGACTGCATTGTAAAGGCAGAATCTGCATCTGCAGCTATTCGTCTAGTCGTATAAATAATACGAATATAATAAAGACAGACAGAGATGCTGCTAATTTAACGCAAACCCAATAGCTGTCCTGATCTAAACCCCTTCGTACTAACGAGTAAACAAGCCGTAATGGAGTGAGGAACGGACTGCACACCATCCTGTCTTTGATGGAGCTGGAGTCGACGGTCTGGCCCGCTTTGGAATGGAGCTGGAGCTGCAGGGCGTGAAGCTGGAGCAGCTGCTCATGGACCTCCTTCTCCACCACCACCTTCTCCGCCTGCACGTCCGTCAGCTCGGACTTCAGATCCACCAGCTGAGCCTAGACGAGAGAGAGAGAGAGGACATAAAGAATATAAATATTTGAAGACATACATTTTTTTTTATGAAAGGAGACTTTAAAGAGTCATGAAAGAGTTAGTTTGGACCTGGTGCACAGGTTCGGACCAGGTCTTTGTTTTACGTCAAAAAAATAAAATAAAATTTAAAAAACGGTTCCATGGCAGAACCAACAATTTGCTGGGGTAGAACCGCTTATGTCAGGGGCTGGACATAATATGAAATGGGCAGCTCAAATGTTTTCTCAAATGCAGCTCAAATGCTTACAAGGTATTATCACTATTGAACCGGCACTGATACCCGACATGAACCAGCACCTAGTACACTGAGGTGGAAATGCGTTCATATACATGTATTCATATTCATATACACATACAGTATTACTGCATAAATATATTTAGTCAAGGTTGAACATTTGTTAATAGTAACAGATCATTCATGGCATATCCTGGGTTTAATAGCTTCCCAGTGATTTAACACTTAGGCATTAGCAGTCCTTGTTGGCCAAGTCCAATCTGGGACTTCTTCCGACAGCCAATCAGAACATTACACGTCTTCCTGCAGAGTTCGAAAAGTCGTGCCATTTTCACACTTGTGCAATAATTTTTTTCAGCAATGACGAAAGAAGAGATTTGGGAAGTTGCGAGACACATGACTGAGTCACGCTCTTCAGACACTCGGACGAGGCAAAGACGCGGATTAGAGATGGGGCTGCGCGATCAGCAAGAAATAAATAAAACCCAGCATCGGCTGTGCCGTTATAGGAAAATAATCATCACCAGAGGGGTGGTGGTGTGATGAAACGGGTATCTGAAGTAGACGCAATAAATTACAGCATTCATTCCTTTCAAAAATAAGCTTCAGGTGAAGAATCCGAGCTGATATTTACTCACGTCACATCAAGACTCATCTAACATCGAGCTCCACCGCATATTTACGCCATGCCTTATATAAGCAATAAAAGTTCATTAGCAATTGAGTGTCATTGTCTGGGTTACTGTATGAAATCGGCAAGAAAGCAGCAATTCGCATCGAACCTGGAAAAAAAGTAAATAAACATGTAAAAACAATAATGACGGCAGAAGTGAGCGGGATTAGTCACAATCACTGTGAAAATAAATCCTGGGTTGTGCAACAGAAAAAAAAAAAAAGAAAAAAAAACATTGACTCATTTGTGGCCTCGTCTGTTTCGTTAAAGCTAAAGATGATCTTATGAGGTGGAATCAAAAGGTTTCTAGATTAGTGCGCAACTGCTGGAAAGTTTTCTAAGAAAAAAGAAAATACTAAATACTAAATGATTGCCAGGACATGGAGACTAGAGGAAGTTCGTTCCACCACCAGGGAGACAGATGAAGGTCTTCCGAGATCTCAGAGATGGTGGGCCGAGTCGAGCAGTGCTGGAGGATCCGGGGGAACGTGGTGTGGTGAGAGATTTGAGGTGAGTGAGTGCTGGGCCGTTTTTAGCTTCGTAGGCGAGCATCAGTGCTTTGAATTTGATGCGGGGCAGCTACAGGAAGCCAGTGCAGGGAAAGTGGAAGAGGTGTGGGAGTAAACAAGCTGTGCAGCTGCATTCTGCGTCAGCTGCAGAGTACGAATGGTGCACAGAGGCAGACCTGCAGGGAGTGAGGTGCGGTAGCCAAGCACCCGAGTCGCCTGTGCGGAGAGAAACGGGCGAATTCCTCTGATGGGAAAATGTGAATGGGAAAAGGATAGTTAATCCAAGGGTGCGAGCGGTGACTGATCCAGGGAGATCGGAAGATCCTGACTTACTGAAAATTCAGTTGCCAGAATGAGGAGACTCTGATTGAACTGGTTCCGTAGCCTCATTTCACTAAACCTGCAAATCTTGTTTAAAATGCTCAAGGCGTAAGACGATATGAACGGCCCTATCCCATTATTTATTGTCTCAGTCTAAGCATCATTCGTGTCACATGGTCAGAAAAGACGATTAATTACAATTATAGATCATCATCATCATCATCATCATCATCACCACATGAGAGAGTAGGGATATTTTTTTTTATTTGTCTTTTCGGTACAAATACGCTATACATTATTTTTTATGTCATTGAATTTCCTCAGTAATGATATCCATAACGATTCAAATCATTTAAATCTTGGGGCGGATGTGGGACAAAAACGATCTGTTTCATGGCGTGTCATGAAAGAGATAGGCATCATGGAGGATGCAAAACAGAGCATGGTTACAAAGTCAACAGCAGCAACTTTCTTTCTTTTACTCACTTCTTTTACTCACTCACAATGCACAAGACTGACGTCTGATGACGCAGAAGAGGAGAAAACACTAGGAGTAGTGACAGCTCGACCGGTTAGACAGGTTTGTGCAATTAAGATAATTAGAACTAGGACTGATATGACATGAGAAGTTTTTATTGTTATTTATTTTCACTTAGTAAAAATAATTATGCTCAGTCCATCACTAGGCCCAGAATAATGCCGGGAGGACTGGGGTGGACGGAGAGGGATTGGGGAGGATTGGAGTCCGCAGCTCGACCGAGTGCACGCTCATCATGCTTTTTCGACATTTGCGGTATCGTGCATTTAGGATCCGTCACCAGGTGCCAGGCCGCCAAGAGCGAATTCTACTGACAGGTTTTGAGGCATTTGAGGGGGAGGACATGCGGTGAAAAAACAGAGCATGTAAACAGAGATCATCTCTACACTTTTTGATACCACCTCGTATATGATGTATGATATCATGATGATGATGATGATGATGATATATGATATGATCTATTCACATTATGGAAATAAAAAAAGGACATGGCAACTGAGTCGAGTGTTTTCTAACATATTATTACAAAATATTATCCAAATACATTTTTAAAACATTTTTGGGAAGATTGGGGAGGATTTGGGTGGATCAGATGGGACTGGGGGAGAAGTGGATTTGGGTGAACTGGGGTAGATTGGGGGTGGATTTGAAGTGGCTTGGGAAGGATCGAAGTGGATTTGCGGGTAGATTGGATTGGATTTGGGGTGGATTTGAAGTAGATTTGCGCAAATCGGGGTAAATTGGGAGAAATAAGGGCATATTTGAGTGAATTGGAGAGCGGATTGAGGAAACTTAGGTGTATTTGGGTAAATTGCGATGGCTTTGGGCATATATGGGAGGATGGGGTGGATGTGAAGTGGATGGGGAAGGATCGAGGGGAATTTGGGTAGATTGGAGTGGATGTCGGGTGAATCTGAAGAAGATTTGGACAAACTGGGGTAGATTGGGATGAGTCAGGGTGGATTTGGGCGTATATGGGAGGATGGGGTGGATGTTGGGTGGATTTGGGGGTAGACTGGGGTGGATATGGGCAAATTGGGAGGAATAGGGATGACTTGGAGAGTAGATTGAGGAAAATGAAGGTGGATTTGGGGTCAATTGGGGAGGATTAGAGTGGACAGTGGGGAAGACGGCAAGGTGAGCCAGATGTAAGTATTAGATAAGAGCCAGTAATCCCTCACCTCGAGCTTGTGATTGAGCTGAAAGACGGTCTGCGCTTTATGGCAGAGCTGGGCGAAGCACGAGCTCAGGCTGGTCATCTTCTGCCGGCCTTCGTACGTGATGTCGGCCTGGTCCGGGTCGATCTCCCCGAGCAGCAGATCCACATCCACGAACGCCTTATCGAACTCCTTCTCCAGCACCTCCAGCCAGCGGAACACCGACATCCCCGCGGCCGGCGCGGAGAGCCGCGAGCCCGGGGAGGCGGCGGGGGAAGCGCCGGTGGCGGACATTTAGCGAGCGAGCGAGCGCGCGAGCCGAGCCGAGCCTCACGACACAAACACGACGCGCTTATCTTATCTTATCTCAGGTTCTTCTCTCCTCTTTTACTAAACGCGTTTACTTTTTCCGATCACCTGAATCTCCTGGCTCAGTGAGACTCGGACCCGAGCTGCGCAGTGTGATTAAACTGTTGATTTAAGCTTTTCCGTGTTCTGATCAGGATGTAGAGAGCCGAGGCAGCTGGGATCGATTACTCAGGTCTGCCACACGCTTCAGGGTAACGAGCAGGAAAAGCAGAGGAACACAGAGCGAATCGATCCCGGAAATAGAGTTTAGACACGCCGAGCTCCTCCGGCCTGCTGATCTCCACATTAATGGAGCTTTTTATTAGTTTGCTTTTTGTCTCATATGTCTCGTATTATACTAAACCGTTCCACAAAATAGTAGTGATTTGTAAATATAATATAATATAATATAATAGTAAATTCTATGACATATGATGTCATGCATATGATATGATATATAAATGATATATGACATATAATATATCCGATATATAATATGATATAAGATGATTTTGATATATGATGGTATATGATATATGATATCATATATGATATCATAATCACATTATTCAAATTACAAAAATAAGAACATTGAGTCTAGTGTATTATAAAATGTAATAAACTTTGTGGTTACCAATGTTGCCTTGCACCTCCAAGGTCCAGGATTGGTTTCCACCTCAGTCCTTTCTATATAGAGTTTGCTTGTTTTCACATTGCTTGGTGGGTTTCCTCCAGGCACTCCGGTTTCCTCCAAAAGACATGCAGATTAGGCTAATTGCCAATTAGCCAATTCCTAAATTGCCTGTGAATGTTGATCAGAGGTCCTTCCACAGTTGTAAAATGGGAATAATTACAATGGCCAACATTAGCCTCCATGGTCCTTAGTTGGATTATAGATGCTCCTTCTGTAGATGGATGGATGGATGGATGGATGAATAATAAATGCAATGAGTGTAAATATAATATACTGCTTAGCAGCCACAATGCAGATCAGTAAAGTACAATACTGATTTTTACAGTGTTTTAGCAATTAGTCTACTGAATAATGAGGGGCCTGGAGCCTCATTGTCGGCCTTCACGGTCACTAGTTGGACTATAGACATTCCTAGATGAATAGATAGATGGAATACAATATATCATCCAAATAAAATATATTTGCTGCATTTTATAATACACTGGACTGATTTACCATGTCTTTTTTAGGGCTCACGCACTATGACGTTATAGTATGATGGGTCCTAATATTCCTTCACACACTATGATGACATACTGTAGTGCCAATGTCATAGTGCTTGGGCCCTATTGTTTTCCTAAGGATTTTTTTCCCCCACCACGTTGGGCTTTTGGGGGTCTTAACCTGCTCAAAAACTCATGACAACTGACAGACAGGTTGGAATCTGCTGCGTTTAGGATGTCTGAGAGTCTGACACGAGATTTTGCTGCATACAAACCTTCCCGTATGCATGAGAAACCCGGTACACATTTAGAGCTCATTGAGGCGAACAACTTGCACATTACATGTCATGGGCTCAACTCAACAGGAAGTCAGTTATTTTGTGTCGTTTGCCCAAACACACCCGAAGGCTTTTGATATACTCTACCTAAGGAATTTATTCGATCGCCACCTAACCGGGTCTGTGTGATCTAAAGACGTTTATGAAAAGACGCTAAATTGTAGAGGGATTTTTGATTTCTCAAACGGGTTAGGCAGTGACGATGCCTTAAACCTATGCTGAAAAGTGCTTAATAACTTTGTGTGGGACATTTTTCCAGCATCTGGGGCTTTTTGGAGGTCTAACCATAAAATCCCCCTTTTCAAAAAATGATGTCATAAAGGTATTTGGATATCCCCTTTAAATGCATGTGACCGCTGTGCCCGCTGCCTTTCTGGTGTGTCCGGGTGGAGATGACGCAGGGTGCTTGGGCCCGCTCATCATATATTATAATTAATATAACATTATTGCTATATGGTTTTGAAAACAAAACAACAAAGGCGGGCAAGAGTTAATAAAATCATATTTACATTTGTATGTATTATTGTTGTTTAATTGTTATTGTTCTTTATGTTTTAATATTTACATTTTCTACTGGATGCAGTCCCTGTCCCAAGCCCGGATAAAATGGGAGAGCTGCGTCAGGAAGGGCATCCGGCGTAAAACTTGCTCCAAATTGTGTGTGTGGATCAGATGGTCCACTTTGGTGACCCCTTAACAGACTAAAGACTAACAACTTTTTTCTAAAACTTTTTTCAACAATGTCATGTGTTATTTTAATATGTTTAAGATAGTTAACCATGTACTGTCTCCTGGAGGCTAACCAAGGGGACTCAGGGCACCGAGCGGGTACATTTTGGACAACGAGCCAATCCGTCACAGGTTACCCGCTAACACATGTCCACATGGTGGACATACTAAGGGCAATTTGGAAATGCAGTTTAGGCTAAACTTCAAGTCTTTGGACTGTGTGAGGAAATCAGAGTACCTGGAGGAAACCCACCAAGCACGGGAAGAACATGCAAACTCCACGAACACAGACCCAAGTCGAATCAATTTAAATTTCTTAGACTCAACCACAAATCAGACTGGCTGTCCTGGGAGGCTATGTTTACATTGCTCATTGCAGCTGACGGTAGCAAAACACATAATTACCGCCCAGTGTATTTATTTTGGGTTCAGAATCAAAGTTTATTTCATTTAGTTCATTACAACGATATGCATTATGTGAACTGAAACAACCTTCCTCCAGGACCATCGTGCTACATAAAACACCACCAAACTACACTAGACGATGCATACAGTATCTAACATTACGCTAAAAACAATTAACTAGCTACATGAAGTGCATGAGTGCAGGACAGGACACAAGGCAAAGTGCAAGACAATGGGCACAGTTAAGGACAGTGCAGTCCTGACCAGGACAAAAGTCTAATGCCAAAAGTAATGCACAGCAAGATCTCGCAATCAGTAATCAGTAAAGTACAATACTCTTTACATTGTTTTAGCCGTCAGTTCACATATGTGAAAAAAGAGGACTTACAAGAATACAAGAATGATGCTGATTGGATTTTTTTTATGTTATACATATAATACAGAAAATGTGTGCCAAAGAAGCTACTTCTGAAGTTTATGAGGTTTACTTCACAGAGGTTAAGACCTGATGTTTTGATAACACAAGCAACTAAAACATGAACAAACTAAACCAGAGGCTATGACAAAACAGAACCATGAACCAAGAGAAACCAGGAACAGATTCACGAAACAGAATCAGAACAGAAAGTGAGAGGTCCCATCACCTGACCTAGGTGCACTTTGGGAAATGAAGTCCAAAACCAGAATTCTTTGGGCGCGAGGCGCCCTCTAGGGGTTATCCCTAACAAATTAAAAAATATAGTTGCAAGCAGCGATGACGGGCCCAAGCACACTGTGCCATCACCACCCCGGGCGCACCGCACAACCTGTGTGTTATTCGAGTGTGTTAAGACCTTGAAAAAGCCATCGCCACTCGGTTGCACTGCACAACCTGCACACATAACACACTATACAGGGCTAGTGTACATTTGTGATGTGTATGTGTGTACAATAGGCCGCAGATCCTGGAAGAAAAGCATCACGCTATGATGTTCCTGAATGTGATGTCACAGAAAGTGTCACTGAATATAATGTCACTCAATATAATGCCACACAGAAAGTTATTAATCATTTTTCGGTGTATGTTTAAAACATTATCACTGCTGACCCGTTTGAGATATCAAAAATCCCTCCTCAATGTCTTTAGATCCCATTGGCCGGTGGCGATCGTATAATTTCCCTAGGAGGAGTATATCAAAATCCATCGCGTGCGTTTTTGCGAACAACCCAAAATAACCGGCTTCCTGTTGAGTTTAGCCCAGGACATGCAGCGAAGGTTGTTTGGCTCGATGAGCACTAAATGTATACCGAGTTTCATGTGCCTACGCGAAAGTGTGTATGAGCTAGGCGGCAAAATCTTGTGTCTCAGGCGTCCTGATGGCAGCAGATTCCAGCCTGTCTGCCAAGTTTCATGAGTTTTTGAGAATGTTAAGACCCCCGAAAAGTCCAAAAGGGTGAAAAAAAAAAAATCCTTAGGAAAACAAGAGGGTCCTGCGCACCTTATAGTGCTTGGGCCCTAAAAAAGTTACAGACACTACATAAAAGGGCCTGCGACCCACCTCGGCCAGGATTGTCATTCACGGCCTTCTTTAAAACGTTTGCACCGTTCAAATGTTTTACTGCGGCTTAGAGTCTCGTCACCGTACTGCTTTTGACGTCATGTGTAAACGTCAAATCAAGTTCATGCCTCCATTCGCGGGAAGTCCCAATTTGACTTGAACAAGCATCATATTTTTAATATGTAATAATAACTAAATGTGGTGTGTCCAATATGTCTGTGTTTTTTAGGAATATACTGTAAATTCTTGGAGCACAATTGATTTAGCTGTTTCAGCAGTAGGGGGCGCTAGTGTACCATGTGCTTTGTGTAATGAACCTTCTCTTGCCTCATTTGGCCATCATGACTTTTGGATCAAAGAGAAAAATAAACACATGACGGTGAAGGTATTTCCTGAAAGTGCGTGTGTGTGTGTGTGTGAGCTCTTGACAATCATTTGAACTGGCCCAGGATGAAACGTAGAGCATTTCAGGTGGCCGAGAAGGACGTTCTGATCACTGGGAACAAAAGAAGACCAACATTTTGGAGAGCGTACAGTTCTTTTCAAGACATGATGAAACAGGCATTAATGGATTGCAAGATATTAAATATGCCTGTATATGCCTGAAAATGGTGCGACAGATGTAACACATGTGCAACACCAACCTGAAACCGAGCTCAGATATGTACAACTCTGTGTATATATATATATATATATATATATATATATATATATATATATATATATATAATAATGATTAATAATTATTAATAATAAATATTATATTCATATAATATCCATCGTATCATCGTATCAAAAATGTATACACAAGTCAGTAAAAGAAAAATAGTATGATGTACTGTATATTATATTAATATAATATTAATAACATTATCATATGCAGCATATCAATAAATATCATATGGCAATACATTTAGTGTGAAAATATTTCTGCATGTTTTTCTTTTTCTGAAGTGTGCATACATTTATAAGGTGCAGTAGATATAAAACATAGAATATGCAGTCATGTGTAAAAGTTAGTGCCCCCCTCTTTTAATTAATAAATTTTTTTTGTGTGTGTAAAATCATAATAAAAATCACGTGATTATACTGTAGCAGGTCTTAGTATTAGGCAAATACAACCTCAGATAAAGAACTTTTTTTTTTTCACGGTGCCATTATTACATGAGGCTCTCCATTCACAGCTAGTTCAAATCTTCATTAAAAAAAAACCCGACGATTTCCTATACAGTATTTCGCTGCATGCATGTAGCACAAATGCAATACACAATATTTTATATCATTCCTACATAACCTTTAACATAACAGCTTTTCCAGACCACCATGGGCAATCCTCATCAGGTGTCCCATAATTCTTTGTACTTTTTAGGAACGACTAGATAAATGTGAGCTCTGTGCTCAAGCGTTTCCTCGCACCCGGCCTCACGGGTGCTCTAAATATATGAACAGAGAGCAGGAAATGGATGACCATGTGAATCGATCTTGCCTGAACTTAGTGTTCAAACTCAAAACTCTATGCTTTTAAGGTTAGTGGCTTTGGATTTGACGCATGGCTTTGAAATCACAGTGTATTGGATCATTTCGAAACTTTGCATTACATCACTTGCCCCCCTCAGATGGACACACATTACGCCAATTAGCCTAATGCATGAAACCAGAGTACCCCGAAGGAAACCCACCAAGCAAGGTGAGAACATGCAAACTCCATGCACACAGACCCCGGGCCGGGAATCGAACCCAGACCCTGGAGGTGCGAGGCGACAGACCCATTTTCTAGCTCTACCTGCTGTAACAAATTACTCTTGAATGGTCCTGGAGAGCCCAGTGTCTTGTATCTTAAGACTACTGTCTATGGCATGATTGAGATTCGAACTTGCATACACTTAACGTACAGTTGGGTCACTTGAGAGTCTTAGTGAATGACTTTGTTGCGATGGAAAAGTATCAAACATACTGTACTGTGTGCTTATGGTCTTCCCGTGGAACCTAAAAGAGAGTTTGGAGCAATATGTTTGTCGCCACGCTCTACACCGCCATCACAACAGCGACCCGAGGACATGTTTCAGAGCAGCCTTGTTCATCCAATGAGTACACGCATAAAGAAAAGACACACAGGCGCACTGAGAAACTGTTTCAGCAGTTTCACTAAAATATTTTTTACATGTTTTCATTTCATTTGTATTCTGTCTGTTAAAATAGTATCTTCTAGTGAGAAAGTTCCCGACTCGAGTATCCCGTATGATCTAACTGTGACTGGCAGCCATGGGAGTTTCTAAATTTAGGCCTTAAAATGATAACCAGCCTGGGATAAATCCTGTAGCCTTCCTCTGAGTAACCTCAGTCACATAATTCAGCCGTGGAGTCTTTGGGCCTGCAGAAATGTGTGCCTGGGCCTTAACCCAAGCCCCCAAACACACACACACACACACACACACACACACACACACACACATTCCTCACAGTGACTGTGGTTTAGAGTTGTTCTGGGACAGCTTGCGAAGCAAAGAAAGCAAAGCAACAAAGGGGTGACTTGTTCCTATGGCCATATCACCACTTCAGAGCGAGAAGTTTTGACATCTAATTATATGAAAGAAATATGACATTGTAGAGTAGCCGACTTCTGTAACCTATAATAAAGATTCTACAGAACTAATGCTTAATTCTCCGAGGATTATTTTTCGCTTTAAACAATGAAACAGAAATAATATGCACCAAATCCATTAACACCAGGTGGTATCAAAAAGTTCTGTAACCAGTCAAGGCCGCACGCAGTCACAGACAGAGAGCGACGAGAGACAGGGAGACTTGTGGCCTTCATAAGTCAGCGTGCCAAAAGACATCGTGCTGTGTACATCGCGAGCTGTGCAGCTGGTGTCATTCTCATCACGTGAGTTACCACGTCTGCTGTTTCATCATGGACAGCAAGTTGGAAAGAAGAGCGACTGTGGAATTTTGTGCAAACCTGTTTATGTTACACAGAGACATGATTTGTCGAGTTTACGGCGATGCTCTCGGCCATCGGAGTGTTTTGTTTCGGAGTGAAATCCACAACATTGCTGTCGGTGTGTCGTACGGAACAGTCCCGGCTGATTTGGATGAGTTCGTCCCCAGGCTGCTGATCCAGAAGCGTCGAAGTCTGCCAAGACCTCCGTCAGCGTCCGTCACGTCGAGTATCATTACCGGTGGCGAGACTTGGGTGTACGGGTACGACCCTGAGACGAAGCAACAATCCTCACAGTGGAAGAGCCCGTCATCTCCACGTCCGAAAAACATGATGCATGCTCATCGTCTTTTTCGAAATTCTCTGCATCGTCTAGCGATAATCCGTCCCCAGGTGCCAGACAGTCAATAGCGAATTTTACTGTAGATGTGTACAATATGATTATAAAATTCTAGGGACTGAATTGGAACAAAAGTCATTTTTGTATTACGTTTACGTTTAAAAACTTTATTTTCTCAGAACCTCTAGACAAAGCAAAGAAACCGTGCCATAACTATGCGAGCCTCAAGTGAACTTGGCCTGATTGTAAAAATCATATTGACTTGAAAGCCCACAAGTTTGCTTTCAAACCAATGTTTTCAATAAATTCCGCTATCTGCAATATTGTTTTACCTACCAGAGTCAGTAAACCTTTCATAAATTTTTATCCGGATCAGGGTCGTTGTGTATTCCGAGTGCATTCTGGCAAAACTGGGGGAATAAATCACAATAAAGCACACGCACATACCCAAATTGATTTCCCTGTTGGTTAAAAATCTCTTTCTCTGACATGTCCGTAAAGGCAAAACAGCCTACATTCAGTAGGACGTTTCTGTATCTCACGGTGCACTCGATGTGTTTTCTGTGAACGTACTATAAGCCAAGACGTCTAAGAACAAAAGTAAAGCCACGTCTCTCATTGAACTCTGCTCGGGTTCCCAGCGTGCCAGACTTCAGTCAGGCTTTATCCTCACTGTCAGTATTGCTCCTTATGGATTTCCTCGGCCTGAATAATACGAATGATGTACATTGTTGTCTATAATCCGTCTCCCAGAGCAATCACTTAGCACTTTCACAAAGTGTCAGGTGATTAGACTTTCCCCTCCAGTGTCTAACCAGAACACCCGATGCTCCTCAGCTCTGATTATCCAGCGTGAGTCGTTGCTCATCGTTAACAGGAGGTTGTGGGAGAAATGATGATGGTAGAGGGGGTTTAATGTGCGCTGGGACCGGGTTTTCCAGCGCGCCCTGAAGCTCAAGCGAAAGGTGCTGTTTTGAGACAGACATGAAATCCATTTCACATCCATTCCAAAAGCGCGCTTCAAACAGCCTGATGGAAGTAAATTTTGTCGTCTTGCACCTCCAGGGTCTGGGTTCGATTCCCGCATCTGGGTCTGGGTGCACAGAGTTTGCATGCTTGTCGGGTTTCCTCCGGGTTTCCTTTGACAGTCCAAAAGCATGCAGATTAGGCTAATTGGCGTTCCCAAACTGCCCGTAGTGTGTGTGAATGAGTGTGTGAGTGTGAGATGGATTAGCACCTCGTCCAGAGTGTATCTCGCCTCATGCCCAAAGTCTCCTGGGACAGGCTCCAATCCCCCACGACCCTGATTAGAGGATAAAGCGGTATAGACGATGAGTGAGTGAGTATCAGAATGTGATGCTAAATATTACATTTGAAGCAAAACAAGAGTTTGGCAATCATTCTGTAATTTTCTTTTCTGAGGGGTATTTCAAGGGTTAGGACATTGGGAGGGTCATGAGATCGAATCCCAGCCGCGCCAAGTCACCGCACTGTTGGGTCCATTTATTATTTTAATATCTTATTTTATACTGTATCTTTACCGGCGTATGTAGCTTCCAAATGAAGCTCGACTTATTTTCGAAAAAAAAAAAAAGAAAAAAACACCTCTGCATGCCTACATGTTATAAAAATGTAACATATAACAGCTAAAAAATTGTATTCTTGGTAATCTAAAAAAATATTTATATTTTTTTGTATTTAAGTAAATTCAATCTGAATTATAGTGCATGCTCAGTACAATTGATTTGGTATAATTTTAAGGTCCCTTGGTTTATTTCCGAATGGCAATCTACTAGGATGCTTCGAGCGTTTATTAGAAACAGCCGAGCAGCGCTGTTGTTAATAACTGCTGAGGAGAATCAAAACAAGCACTCAGAGTAAACTGGGATCAGGCTTGTGGAAGAGAGCGGGGGAAATTGAGTTTACGAGGAAAAATATGCTCGGTTTTGACAGTAATGGCGAAACTCACGAAATGCTGAGATTCCTGAGCCGTTTAAAGAATTTTGATTGCTGACAGGAGTTGAGGGTGCAGTAAGTACTAGCGGTAATCGGAGAGTGAATCACAGATGAGAAATCAAAAAAGTAGATCAGATAAAGAGGAGGTTTCGTCTTAAAACGACTCCAGAGTCACTTACTGTATATATACAGTACCACTTCAGCGCTGTTATTTAATCAGTGATAATAAGAATTATTCCCAGTTGATCTTTTCTAATTAATATCTATTGGTGCAGGTGTTTGTTTACGTTGAGCAAGTAGATTATTAGTAGCTTATTTTAACATAGATTATTCAATCTGGCACATAACTGTTCATAACATCACTTTTATTCAACATTTTGATTTCACTTTTGGCGCAGGTTCAGGCAGGTATCTAAGTACTGCAAAACTTTTATCAAATTCTGTCCAGCGGTCGATTTAAGACACGCCCACAGTTTGATGCATGCACAGTACGCTGTCAAAACTTCAACATTTTGATTTAATTTATGCTGCGGGTTAAACTCCAGGCAAATGCCTAAGTAAAGTTTTATTAAATTCTGTCGAGACAGTTTTGTGTGATGCTGTGACAAAACCTGGGTGGACAGACATACAGACAGACTGACATACAGACAAAAAGACAGACAGAGAGACAGACTGTCACAAACAAACACTTTGGTGTTCTTGGACCCCGGGCGGTATGACAGGTGGAAGTTATAGTCTTCAAAAAATAGAGCCCACAGCGCCTGTCTGGGGTTCAGCTGTTTCAGTGAACGGATGGTGATGAGGTTATGGTGATCAGTGCCCTGGAGCCAGTGTCGCCATTCCTCCAAGGCCCACTTTATGTCCAGGAGCTCGCGGTCCCCTACTCCGTATCGCTGCTGAGTGGGGTCAAATTTCTTGGAGAAGAAGCTGCAGGGATGCAGCTTTTGGTCTGGACCAAAAGAGAATGGCCCCGGCGCCCACAACGAATGCTGGAGTTGTTTGAGACTCCTGGGTAGTGGCCAGTGACTCACAACCTCCAGCTTCTGCGGGTCCATAGCCACACCCTGGGGCGAGATGACAAAACCCAGGAACGTGGTGGAGTGCTCGTGGAAAGATGGTGATGTTGTTGAGCCCCCGATAATCGACACATGGGCGTAAGCTGCCATCGCATTTCTTCACGAAGAAGAACCCCACGGGGGCAGGTGAGGAGGAAGGCCGGATAGTACCTTGGCGCAGTCCACTAGAAACATATTCCTCCATCGCCTGCGTCTCAGTGGCAGATAATGAGTAGAGGTGGCCGCGGGGTGGCATGGAACCTGGCTGAATGTCGATGGCAAGGTCGTAGGGGCGATGAGGAGGTAGGTGGGTCACCCGTCTTTTACAGAACACCTCAGACAGGTCCCGGTAGGCACTTGGGATGTTGTCTGTGTCGACCTCGGGGGCCTCAGACTCCCTAGAACACGTCCCAGCCCGGGCCCATAGGCAGAGATCAGAACAAGTCGGCCCCCATTGTAAGATCCGACTTTGTGTCCAAGATATGAACGGGTTGTGGTGAAGTAACCAGGTGTGTCCGAGAATAAGAGGAGGCGAGGAGATGGGGGTGAGGTAGAAGTGGATCTGTTCCTGATGTTGGCCGATGTTCATGGTGATGGGTTGGGTTTGGAAGGTGATGGGGCTGGAGGAGAGGGGCCGACCATCGACAGATATATAATATTTACGGGCTGGGATAACGCCTCGATCTTTACCCCCAGTTTCTTGGCGTAAGAAGAGTCAATGAAGTTACCAGCAGCACCGGAGTCGATGAATGCGGTACTTCCGACCCGTTTGTGGCCAAACTGGAGGTGTACTCTTACCGTGAGACGGGAATCATTGGTCAGGGTGGTGGAGAGGGAGATGGAACCCGGTGAGTCACTCTCACTCCTTACCGGGGCTGCCGGGAGGTGGAGTGCCGACGGGTCCGGTAAGTGCAGTAGAAAATGAGGAGCAAGCTTCCGGAACAGGCGTGTGAGAGAAGAAGGAGGGGGTTCAGGGCGTGAAATGAGGCAGTGATGGCGTGATAGGCGGCAGGGTGCGAGGGGCTGGCTTGGGTCGGGCGAGCAGACGCTGGTCGATCCGGAGGGCGAGCATCCCTGCCGCAGATGATATCATTTGGAGTCGGTCTCCACCTCAGCAGCAGGATGTTCAAAGGTGAGTTTTAGATGGTGGGTGAACTCTGTGTAGGAATAGTCTACATCTGAATCAGATCGCAGGACCACCATGGCCCACTCCGCTGCCTGCCCGGATAGCAATGAGACGAGAAGAGCAACGCGCAGTCGGTCTGTGGAGTATCTGGTGGAATTAAACTCAAACACCAGATTCAACGCGGTTAAAAAAACACTGCATTTCCCATCCGTGCCATCCCACTTATCCGGTAGAGCAATGAAGACATCAGAAGAAAGGGGGGAGGGTGGCGGCGCAGCAGCCGCTGCAACGGGCGTGGCAACAGCCGGCTGAGCGGCCGCTCCGCGGAGCGTCGCATTCTCTTGCCGTAGCTCCGCCACCTCGCGGCGCAAGGCCGCGATGTCTTGGATGCCTTGGCGGAGAACCGCGACTTCACTACGGAGCTGATCGATCAGCTTAGCATGTTGATCAACAACATCGCAGAGGTGAGCGTAATCCGCTGGGTTTACTGCTGATGGCTCAGTCATTCTGTCACAAACAAACGGAGACGGACCAGAAGACTAGCAGTTAGCCCTGTAGCGTGGATGGTAAACCCAAACGCGGAAGTAGCGCGAACAGGCAGGATAATCACGCTGTTTATTTTTAGAACTCTCCCGGAGCGAGAGCAAGAGTTTACACAAATAAACCCGCGTTCTAATAACACACACTCAATCGAAAGCGAAACCCAAGAAAGTGAGTACTCACGATTAGACGGACAGAGCGTCGGCTATAGCATGGGCAAACTCAATGACTGAGCGATGTGTGGAGCCATCTTGTCTCCTTTTATGCTTCCTGAATAGCGACTGTACTACTTCCAGGTCCTAGTGCCGGTCGTGTTAGAAGTGCGCATGACACAGACTAACAGACAGACTGACATACAGACGAAAAGACAGACACACAGACATAAAGACAAAACACAGACAGACAGACAGAAAAAAGACAGACAGGTAGACAAAAGCACAGACAGACAGACAGACAAACAGACAGACTGACGTACAGAAAAAAGACAGACAGAGAGACAGACAAAATGACAGACTGACAGACAAACAAAAAACAGACAGACAGACAAAAACACAGACAGACAAACTGACAGGCAGACAGACAGACAGACTGACATGCAGACAAAAAGACAGACAGAGAGACAGACTAACAGACAGACTGACATACAGACAAAAAGACAGACACACAGACATACAGACAAAACACAGACAGACAGACAGAAAAAAGACAGACAGGTAGACAAAAACACAGACAGAAAACTGAGACAAACAGACAGACAGACTGACATACAGACAAAAAGACAGACAGAGAGACAGACTAACAGACAGACTGACAAAAAGACAGACACACAGACATACAGACAAAACACAGACAGACAGAAAAAAGATTGACAGGTAGACAAAAACACAGACAGACAAACTGACAGACAGACAGACAGACTGACATACAAACAAAAAGACAGATAGAGAGACAGACAAAATGACAGACTGACAGACAAAAAGTCAGATAGACAGACAAAACGACAGACAGATAGACAAACAAAAAACAGACAGACAGACAAAAACGGAGACAAACAAACTGGCAGGCAGACAGACAGACAGACTAACAGACAGAGAAAAATACAGACACACAGACAGACAAACTGACATACAGACAAAAAGACAGACAGACTGATAGACAGACAAAATGACAGATAGACAGACAAGACAGACAGACAAAAAGACAGACAGACTGACAAAATGACAGACTGAATGACAGACAGATAGACAGACAAACAAAAAGACAGACAGACAGACTAAAAGACAGACAGACAGACAGACAAAAAGACAGACAGACAAAAAGACAGACAGACAGACTGACAGACAATTTTCTGAGACTTGTTTCCAGTCCGTAAAAAGATATCATTGAAAAAGCGAGTTCTGACCAACGTACAGACATAAATGACTTTGACAAGGGTCAGATTGTGATGTCTAGCACTTTATTTATCTATTTTTACTTTACTTCCTGGTCCGATGTCTTCCAAGCATTAAGAATTCACGGCATGTTGCCCAGACTCCATTGTGTCTAAATGTAGTTCCTACCCCCAAGTCGTGTGTGTGTGTGTGTGTGTGTGTGTGTGTGTGTGTGTGTGTGTGTGTGGCTTTGTAATGATGCAGAGAAGTGTGTGATGTTACAGGTCACTGAGGCCCGTACAGAATCTTGAAGTGTGTCTCCAAAGCACAGGGTCCACAGCAGACATCAGCCCAAAGATTCACTTAAATATCAGAAGGCCGTGTTTTAAAATGGAAACACATATAGATCAGATCCAGCACACAACTTTTTTTTTTTTTTTTGCACATGGCACAAAGAGCACTCTGTTGTTGGAAACATGAGCCTATAATCACCGGTCTGTCACTCTGCAGCGCATTTTGATCCAGATGGCCACATCATGTAGGAATGTCATCGCCGCTAGATCTCTTTACCTCGCCTCGGAGTCGTGCCTGTGACGGCGATGGCGTACATTCGAAGTGCTATGTTTAGGAAATCGGTTTGCAGCGCAGAGCATGCAGCGCCCTTCGGATGTTCGATGTGAAAAATAAAGACCACCGATGGTGTCGCATAACGTATAACTTAGTAACAAGATCCTACATTCGGCAATAAATAAGCAGCGGTGCTGGGTTTTTAATGAGGCACAAACAATGTGCCAAACGGCTTGGACACCACACGTGGTGAATACGTGGTTAAATTGCAAGCACATGGAGCAAATAACTCTAGTGCAGCGTAATCTGTGTCTTCGGGGCATCTTCATAGTATTTTATGGATTTTTTTTTTTTTTTAGGCAGTGAGTGGCTTGTAAGGGGGGCGAGGCACACTGCAAGATAAATGAGTTAGAAGTATAATGAAAAGTACAAAAATAATCTGTAACGCGCACCTGCCTGCGTAATGAGCATTTCCTCCGGTTTCTGTTGCCAACTCCAAGTCGGAAATTATCGTAATTATCAGAATTACCAGGTCGAACAGCATCACAATGTTCTAATTACAACCTCTCCTGTTGAGCCTATATATATATATATATATAGCGCAGGTACGCACCGTTGTCGGGAAAAGAGTTAGTTAAAAGGTTAAAGCTAAAAATAAGCTGATCAGCTTCAATGTAATTAGCGATCTTATTATTTCAGGCTGAAGCCCACGTACTGTACTGTACATGATAGCTTGTGAAACGTCAAAATACGGAAAAGTCTAACGGGGTGAATATGCAAACCACTGAATGTTTTATATATATATATATATATGGCCTTTCAGTAACTCATATCCACCTCTTTAACGTGGTCACGTATGGATTCGATGCAATCAAAATTAGACAGTTTCTTGGTGCTGGGTTCATAAAACTGTCCATGACATGTGGTACTTTCTAAATTGATTGTCCCGGCTGAACGACTAACGATCATTAGCATTTAAGCTAATCATACGTCATAGGCGCATGCTGTGCCGAGAGCACGATAGCAATTAACTCGTGTTTACTTCAGGTCTCTTGGAAACCAAATGCCACACTTCATTGTCCTTAGTTGACCTCAAGAATCGCCCTTCCTACAGGGACCCTGGGTAAAGTGGCCTCCCTGCGGTCTAAAGGTCACCATATGGCGAGTGATCAGCGCGGTTATTGTTGGAGCTGATTAGGCCTGCAGTAGAGCACACACCTTATTAAGCTTTGTTTAAAAAGGGCTCTTTTTCCTTAAGGGTGGAGGAGGAGGGCGACAAGACGCTTTTAAATGAGACCCTGGGAAGTAATCAAAATAAAGTGAGTGGAGTAGCTTACATCCAGAACTGAAACATCCCCCATAAAAAAAAAAAATCTAATTTATCACAAATTAAATGAATGATTTTCTTTTTTTTTAAATGGGCTGGTGAGAAATCCTTGGTGCCAACATGTGGTCAGGTGGTCATACAGTACAGTACAGTAAGCTACGCTGGAATAAAACATTCTATGTCCTAGTTATTACTTTCGAAGGCAAACTGCTTCAACGTGTCTCAGACAGGATCAAATCATCTCATTGTTGATTTTTTTCCTATAATAACAGACCTGCTGGGTTTTATCCCATACATGTAAAATGAATTTCAACATTGTACTGTTACATAATCAAAAGTGCATCAGGCAGACTTTAAATTCATGTCTGGATCTTCCTATCTCTGAAAAACGTATGGTTACGGCATATAACCGGTGTTCAAGTCAAACAGGGACGTTTGCGGACTAACAGAATACAGTTATGAGAGTTAAAAAAACTCCCTTTGTTTCTCTATATAATCCCCTGCTACATTAATGCACTTATCCCGGTGTTTCACTAGCGCTTGGATACTATCAAGGTAAAAAGTTTTTTTTCAGTACACCAGAGCCGTGATCAGACTGCCTGCTTCGTGTATGAAACGCTGGCCTCCCAGGAACTCCTTTAATCCCCCAAACACGTGGAAAAGGCTTGAAGCGAGGACTGTGATTTCCATTTGCATGAGGAATGTGGCAGTAACCTCCAGCAGAGTACTTGTAATGTCATCCACAAGTTATCTGTCATTGTTCTAGGTCAACAGTAGGTGTTGAATATTCAGAGGAACAACTACAATGGATTTCAAGCCCACTAAACCAGGATCGTCATTAATGCCTTTAAATTGTTTGCACCGTTCATATGTTGTTTTTGCAGCTAAGAGTCTCATCACCGTAAGTGTCAATCGGTTTTATGTGTTTCTCCACAGGAAATTGGAATTCTGGATTTTCCTTCTGGATCAATAAAGTCTGGATCAATATATCTATCTATCTATCTATCTATCTATCTATCTATCTATCTATCTATCTATCTATCATTTCCTCTAACGCCCCAGTTTGACTCTGAACAACCCTTTTATTTCTTATTCTGGGTCCTTCGTAACATGAACATTTGTATCTATTTTCCATGTATTAACATTAACAGACAAAAAGGGAAATAAAGTTGGCAAAGGAATGAGAAAGAGTGTGCTAAAAATTAATACTGGCTCAACGGCATACATATTCGGCGTTGGCACGACCCCATAGAGCAAAGAATTTATATTAAGTAACATTTCGGGAATCGAACCCGGACCCTGGATGTGCCAGGGTCCGGGTTCGATTCCCGTCTTTGTGTGTATGGGGTATGCATGTCCCGTGCTTGGTGGGTTTCCTCCGGGTACTCCGGTTTCCTCCCACAGTCCAAAGACATGTAGGTTAGGTTAATTGGTGTTCCCAAGTTGGCCGTAGTGTGTGAATGTGAGTATGCATAGGTGCGTGTGTAGAGACTGTGATGGATTGGCACCCTGTCCAGGGTGTACAGTACCCCGCCTTAAGTGCCCTAAGTCTCCTGGGATAGGCTCCAGGCCCCCCCGCGACCCTGAATACAGGATAAAGCAGTGTAGATGATGAGTGAGTGAGTGAGTGACGTTTCAGACACAGTATGGGAAAATGAGGTGTTTCTAGTAAAACTGGAGTCCACTTATTTTTTTCATCATCTGATGAGCGTTCATATTTTGACTTGCCTCAACTGAACCATTTCAATGAGAGGAATTTTATGTGGCTAGGGGCTAAAGGATACACACAGCGAAACGTCACACTCCAACGTTTTTCAGACTGGATCGCATTACTCTGGATCTGGACCTCAGAGATCATCTCATTGTTGATTATTTTCCTGGCTGGCCTGCTGGGTTTTATTCTATACATACAGTATATAAAATGATTTCAACATTGTAACATAATCAAAAGTGCATCAGGTTTGTTTCTACCCCCAAATCTAGGCTTGATTTGTAAGTCTTAAATAATGCCCTGGCGATCTAACGAATCCCATACAGTTTGTTCATTCACTCTGGTAGCTGGCCTTCCAAATGGAAAACATGAAATATTTGGAGAGGGAAGGACTCCAGTCATCATGCCCACCTCTGCATGAATCACGCAGCTTTGGCGCTGAGCTGCACGTGCATGTCGTTAATCACGCTCCTGGTTTTTTTTTTTTTTTTGCTCAGTCTTCGTGCTCATCCTTATAGTCTTCCTTATGAACCAGTACGAGAGAGAAATAAAGTAAGAGAAGACTCAGCATCTTCTGCGTTCATTTTTTCCATTGCTGCTCCATAGCCTCTAATCTCACTTCGACGGTGCCTTTATGTCTTCTGTGGGCAAAGGCATAAGAAGGGCCCTCTGTTCCCAGCTGTGTGAACGGCTGCCGTGTGGAATTCATGCTGGATTTTCTACCTAATTACCCTCCATTTTCTTGCGCGAAAGGACGCTTTTCCCCCGTAGAGGAATGCGATACGGCTTTAGTGCCTGGTTATTTTTCTCTAAGCTAGGCTCACGTTCTACTCTACATTAGCCTGCTTGTTTGGCCTCAGCAGAAGCATGTAATTCCACCAGGACAGCTCCAGCTCTCCAGCATGGCAGCAGGTTAGATAACATCTTCACAGCTTATTTTAGTCAAATGCAACTCAATTAGTCACACCACATGCTGCGGCCTGCACCATCGAAGCCTCCCTGGCTTGAACAGTAGCGTGGATTATGCTTTACTATACTGTATGTATGCTATAAAAAAAAAAAAGAAGAAAAAAGAAGTGCATTTCTTTAACTGAGTTAAGACATTTTGAACTCTTAATAGAAACGTATTCAAAGCGCCTGAATAAGTCCGAGGTTTGGTATACTTTTGATCAGCAAAAACGATCAGTTCACTTGCAATTTTCACATTTCTGAATGATATTAAGATTTCTCAGTTCTAGCTTTAATTTTAATCCTCTGGTTACCATCTTTTCCATCTTCCAAACACATACTAGTAGATGAACTTCATCCATCCATCCATCTAGGAACCTGAATAGTCCAATGGTAATTACCATTTATTATTATTTATTTTTCACGACCGTGGTTTGACCAACATCAGTACACACATTCACACACTTTGGAACTGCAATTAAAAAAGTTACAGGGGTCGGTAATAAAGGACAGGGGTAGCTCAGTGGTCTATGGCTCGGAAGGTCACAGCTTCAAATCCCACGACCACCAAGTTGCCACTGTATGGCCCTTGAGCAAGGCCTTCAACTGCTTAGATGTATCACAACATAAAAAATTAAAGTCAGCAAAATATAATTAGCCTCTTCTGCGTGTTTTTAGACTGTAGGAGGAAACTGGAGTGCCGCGAGAAAACCCACCAAGCAACAACGTTAACCGCTAAGCCACCGTGCCGCCAGAAGTCGAAATAGATGAAACTGTAAATTGCCCTTAAGTGGGAATGAGTGTCTTTAATGATCATTGATTTAATAGCGGGCGTATTTTTGCATCACGTCCTTGTGACTGAAAGTGATACAAAATCCGAGAAGATAAACAAAGAAATGAACCAACAAATTGTTTTTGATTGGATGTTTCATCTCTTGGTCTATACAGTAGATTGGGGTTCATACATCATCTTGTATGGATGCATACAAAAGGAGAAATGATGGGAATCTCTTATTTATGCATTCTTCTTTAGTAGCCACTTTAGACATGATGCAAAAATATACCAACTATTAAAGACACTCAGTTCGGAAGATGGAAGGCAACCAGAGGAACCTGGAGCTGAGAGGCTTCGATGACCTCATACCAATCAAAAAAAAAGGGAAAATTGCAGTCTGTCTTTTTTTGATGATAAAAAAAATATATAAAACTTCAGCCTTAGGGACACTGTATATATATTTTTATTCCATCTATTCAGCCATCCATCTAGGAACCTCTGTAGTCCAACTAGGGAGTGTGGAGGCCAATGGTGAGCATTGTATTTATTTCCATTTTTACAACCGTGGTAGGATCTCCAGTCAATATTCACGCACTACTGGCAATGAGGGAACGCCGATTAGTAAAACCTTCGGGCTGTGGGAGGAAACCAGAGTACGTGGAGGAAACCAGACCGAGCACATGGAAAAAACGGGATGAACCCTGGAGGTGCAAGGCGACAGCGCTAACCGATACGCCAGCGCGTTTTTGTTTAGAGGTTAAAATGTCCTGTTTGGGTAAAGAAAGTCACTTTTCATTCTATAAAGCTTTTCTTTAGTATAATAGAGCATAATCCACGCTACTGTTTAAGTCATGGAGGCTTCGAGAGCGCAGGCTTGGTGCAGGTATGTAGTGTGACTAATTGAGTTGTAATTGACTAAAATAAGCGGTAAAGATGTTATCACTGCTGCTGTGTCCTGGTGGAATTACATATTTCTGCTGGACCTAAACAAGCAGGCTAATGTACATAGAGCGGGAGTCTACAGTAGCTTAGAGAAAAATAACCTACCCTCGAGGAGGATCACATACATCAGCAAAAAAAGAAAAAAAAGAAAGAAAATCAACAAGGAAACATGATGATGGAAATGTCTGTGGAAATAACCTTTTAATTTGTGAAAAATCAGCAATAGACTCGTAAATATGTCACGAGACGTGTTAAAATCTTTGTCGCTGTAATTTATCCGCAGTGCTCCAAGAAAAACTATACTATGATTTAAGCTTTGACGTTTTACGTGTTACGTCTATTTTCCATTCTAGCACTGTGAGTCCAAACAGTCATACTGAACTGAGACTGTGTGACCCCCACACACTCCCTGCCGTCTCAGTTTACACCTGAGTGAGTGCGTGAAACCTGGTACCGCTTGGGCACGTGTCCCTCGGTTCAACTGGAATGCTGCAGGTTCGGAAAGCAAAGGACCAATTGAGGTTCAGCGAGAACCTGCTGCTGAGATCCGTACGGTAGAGGAAGGGAGCGTTCCTGACTGGGAGCGGACATCGAGCCAAGGTATACAAACCCAACACTGACACCCCTCGACTGCATTCAATACCGCATTTAAAAAAGCAAACGTGGACTCAGCTGAATGTGTAGAGACGTAGCTTCAATTCACAAGGTCCTACTGTACTGTCGCGGGGTAAGATGTTCCCGTGTTTATTTTCCTCTCTGAAGGCTTCACTGCATTACTCTTGATACAGCAGGAATGTTTCTCCTTCCCCCACTCGTTAAATTCAAAATAAAGTTTCCCCACTGACAGCTAACACCCGACTCACATCATATCTCTATAATCTGCTGTCTTGTTAGACTATCGCTGTCTCATGCATGCTTCCAGGAAACAGAAAGCCTTAAACATACAGCGCATGAGAATAAGAACTACAAGGTGGCCACAGCTGTAATTTGGAGATCGGAGCTCTGTGTGGCGTCGGCTGAGCCCCAGGCGAGTGGTCTGGACTGGGTTGTGTGGGGAAAAAGTGTGTTGCCATGCTGGAATTGCACAGGCCTCATTAGAATGCTCTCTCTGGCTTTTCGTTACATGCTCCAAGGCCACCCTACTAACTATTCTCTATACAAGATAATCAAAGACATCTGAACCAAAACAATGTTCAATTAATGTCAATTCTTATTTATTTTTTTATAGCCTTTTTAACGAGGGAAATTGTCACAAAGTTGGTTTACTGAAATAAAAATAGTGATTATAGATTTATCAGTTGGTCCCTAATGGGGCACTGAAGGCTCAGTGGTACAGTTGGTTTCTCGCCTGGCATGTGGAAGGCCCAGGTTCAGCTCCCAGCCAAGACCCAAACCCAGGCCACTGAATGAAGTGCTGGTCACAAGCTCAGATAAAATGGGAGGGTTGCATCAGGAATGGTCTACTCTTGCAACCTCTCAACCAGAGCAGCCAAAAGACCAACAAAAACACCAGTTTGTCTCTAATGAGCAAGTCCAGAGGTGATGGTGGCAAGGAAAAATCCCAAAGACAATGTGAGGAAGACATTTTGAAAGGAACCAGATCATTTAAATGCTGTAGGGTCCATCCATCCATCTGGAACCTCTGTAGTCAAATTAGTGACCATGAAGGCCACTCGCTCACTCTCACTCATCATCTATACCGCTTAATCCTGTATTCAGGGTCAAGGGTCAGGGTCAGGAGACTTAGAGCACAAGGCGGGGTACACTCTGGACAGGGTGCCAATCCATCGCAGGGAACACACACTCGTTCACACACTATGGCCAATTTGGGAACGCCAATTAACCTAACCTACATGTCTTTGGAATGTGGGAGGAAACCGGAGTACCTGTTGGAAACCCATCAAGCACGGGGAGAACATGCAAACTCCATGGACACAGAGACGGGAATCGAAACTGGCCGGGAATCGAACCCGGGCCCTGGAGGTGCAAGGCGACAGTGCTAACCACTACACCACCGTGCGACCTCCGTGAAGGCCAATGGTGACCATTGTGTTTATTCCCACTTGTACAACCATCCTAGGACCTCTGGTCAACATTCACACACTATGGGCAACTTGGGAACGGCACTTAGCCTGGTCTGCATGTCCTTAGACTATGGGAGGAAACTGGAGTACCCAGAGGAAACCCGCCAACCATGGGGAGAACATGCAAATTCCATGCACACAGACTCCGAGGCAGGAACCAAATGCAGACCCTGGACTTGCAAGGGAACCGTGCTAACCATTATCCCCCCATATAGTGTGCATGCACATGTGAATGACGATGATGATCTCACAGTCATACAAAGGGAATAAATACAACGGTCACCATTGGCCTCCACAGTCCCTAGTTGGACTAAAGAGGTGCCTAGATGAATGGGTGAATGTTTAAAGTATGCAAGCAGAATCAACAAAAGTTTCCTGCAGACATAGATACACCTTGAAAGGGAAAAGGACAGATGTATGCTCTTTTATGGATTACTGTACTTCCTGGAGGAAGTCTAATTCTCAAAATTAATATGAAGACTAAATCAATGTTTTAGTTCTTTTAAAGCGTGTACCTTAGCAGCGATAAAGCATAAAGCTTTGCGAATAACGTTGTCAGGAAAACAGAACAAGCAGCACTATTCGATTAAACCTGGGAATGTACTGCGGTCAGTTGTTTGAGGTATTGAGTTATTTGAGTTTGTCATGTCGATTAGTCATAAGTTCTGTTGCTTGTTGCTGTTACTACAGTAGTTTGTTAATATTCCTCTGGTATTTTTTTTATTTCTGACACGCTAACTCATTTGTGTAGGATCCTTCATAAAAAACATCAAGGACTTCCATGGATGGGCGAATGTCAAAAATCCTAGATGATTTTTTATTTCTTTTCTTTTTTTTGTCCAAGAGTATTAGCCATTGTTTCTGCGAACCTTTTCGAAACTCAAAAACAGAAGTATAAGGTTCACCATGTTCTAATTACGCGCTTTCGGCCACATGTCGTGCCACAGTGTGAGACCCTCTCAGTGCCAGCACTTTTAGTTTAGTGACTTAAGCTTCGTTGGGAAAAGCAAAACATCTTCCCGTTTCTTTGAAAGTAACTATTACAGTTAAGAAAAATGCATTGCTCTTAACACATCGCGGTGATTTTGCCAGGCATTTCCCTCCGCTAATGAGAGGCTTCACACCACAGCTATGTTTAATTGCAGATAGTCCTCTGTTTCCCTGTCTCGTTTTTTTTTTTTAGGAAAGGACGGGGGGGGATGGGGTCTGGTTTCATTACCACAGTCAGTTACTTGTGTATGTAAAGTAATGGTTTGATGAACATCACATTTACACAGTCTCCTTTTCACCCCAGATGCAGTTAATCTAAAAAGGCCTGTGTGCTGTCCAACATGTGCTTTTATTTAGTGCTAGTGTCAGTATGAGTCATTGACGGTTACAGAGTTTGTAAAGGCAGTTAAAAGGCTAAAGCAAAAAAATAAGCTGATCAACTTTAACGTAATTAGTGATATTATTTTCAGGCTTATTTCTTTTACATAAATTTTGTAAGGTTGAGTATCTTGCGCCATGTTTACGCTAAGTTCTACTTCTTTCATCGTCAGACAAATACACAAGTACACTCCCTGTTCGGTCATCGGAGAGTGAATCACAGACGAGAAATTGAAAACGTAGATCAGATGAAGATAAAGTTTTGTCTCTAAACGACTCCAGTGCGTTAAAAAATTCACTTATACCACTTCAGCAAAGGGTTTTGCGCGATGCTGTGACAAAATCTGGCTGGACAGACATACAAATAGAATCTTTTTTTCTGGGAGTTCTGACCGATGTACAAAAAAAAATCAAGTTTTTGTTCCAGCCAATATTTAGTAGCATAACAAAAATCTGAAAGTGTGCTATAGGATTTTGGGTGAGAAAGACGTCCAGAACAAGTATCGCAGTGACACATCAGGGGGAACTGGTGTCAAAGATGAGGGTGAGCAGGTGTTTTATCAAATCTGCACACAGCCTACATGTTCAACCACTATAAGGTCTGTCATCATACCTTTACAAACGTATGCTGATGACACACCTCGTAACTTATTTACATTGCAGCATTTGGCAGATGCCCTTATTCTTACATTTTTATTTCATTGTAAATCCCAGCAGTTCATGGTTAAGGGCCATACTCAAGGGCCCAACAGTGATAATTTGGTAGGTGTGATGGGGTTTGAACCTTCAACCTTCCAATTACTCATCCAATGCATTAACCACTGAGCTACCCGCCCCCCCCCCACCCCCCCCCCCCCACCCCCCCCACCCCTTACCATCAACTCAGTGGTATCACTAACTGCACACTTACAAACATCCATAAATAGATCTACTAATGACTCTCTTACGGTACTGACAGAGGAGAGAGGGGGATATTATCTTTTCCCGCTCAGACAATACGAACATTTCAGCTTATTTAATTCATTTACACCTAACGATGAATGGCTGTGATGTCCTCAGGGTTTGACCTCGCAGTCCAACTACAATTTAATTTGTCTTTTCTTTCCTGAAACGCTCCTTTTAAGGCCGTAGTCCAGACAATAGACCAGACGCAGACGAGACTGTACATGTTTTGTGACAGATTCACACACACACACACACACACACACACATGTACACACTGAAACTCTTACACAATTACATTTTCTCCTCTGTGTTTTTCCCCCAAGGGAAACGTTTATTTCTTAGTGTGTGTGTTTGGAATAATAAGGTAGCACTGCCCAGCCTGTGTCTTCAGGCCAGTGAGCTTTACGGGGTAAACGGTAAGCTGCTAGAACTGAAATCCCTCTAGATTAAGGGTTTAACGTGCTGAAATCACACGACCCTCCTTCCCTGAGGCTTTGTCTGAACTTCTTTGACCCATAATGCATTTCACTGCTGTATTTGGCCAGTGGGAGTTAATAGGATCCGAATGTTCTCCTGGTGTGCGCCAGCAGGCTTACTTTACCAGTATAACAAAAAACGTCATGCTATGATCACCGTCCAGCTTCTTGTTAATGATTTTTTGTTAGAACGCTAATCTGCAGACAGCCTACATGTTCAAAGCTTACTGTGCGTTTCATAGCGTATAGGCCCAAACTGTCTAGAACTGCACTGCTGTACTGTGTTTGTCTTCTTTAGCATTAAGAATAAAACCATCCTGGTGCCAAAGTCTAAGAGAATTATTTACGAGTCCCGCAATTTACTATTTCATTAACAAGTTAACACAGGTCTCAGAGCTCCCCAAAAATGTGTGTGTGTGTGTGTGTGTGTGTGTGTGTTAATGCCCCAGCTGAAGTACCCCCCAGAACCTCTATATGTTTCACCCCTCCTACAAATGCGGCATTTCAGTGTCTATGCAAATGAGCTGCTCGGACATCAAGAGAACAGCAGAGCTGAGCAAGTTCAGTTCAGTTCATCCCTAATTCGTCACATATACATTACTGCACAGTGAAATCCTTCATTCTTTACATATCCTGGAGGGTTAAGAGCCCTGCATAAGGGCCTTGCTCAAGGGCCCAACAGCAGCAACCTGGCAGAGCCGTGTCTCAAACCACTGCCCTTCCGACCTTAACACACTGAGCCACCGAATTGAATGAGGGAAGATATTGTCTTATATGAGGTCACAATAGTGAGAAAATCTAATTGGCTTGTTTAAACCCCGGGCAATACAAACAAGAGAAAAAGGAGAAAAAGTAGAGAATCTTTTAGCACAATATTTGTCCCCATTTAGTAACAACTATTAAATTAACTGGTTATTATTTGGTTACACTTCCGCTGAAGTGACAACGAATCCAGGTATAGTCACCATACAGGTCTTTGTTCCCTCACTCACTCACTCATCATCTAGACACTTTATCCTGTATACAGGGCCGCTGGAGCTTGTCCCAGGAGACACAGGAACCAATGCCATATAGCAGACCAGCAGCACAGGGACGTTGGGTTTAGCACTGTCACCTTGTACTGTACCTTCAGGGTCCGGGTTCGATTCTCGCCTTGGGGGTCTATGTGCGTGGAGTTTGCATGGTTTCCTCCGGGTACTCCAGTTTCCTCTCACAGTCCAAAGACATGCAGATTAGGCTAATTGGAATACCCAAATTACCTGTAGTGTGTGAATGAATGAATATGTGTGTGTGTGTGCCCTGCAATGGATTGGCACCCCATCCAGGGTGTAACCCCACTTCATGCAGTAAGTCTCCCGGGATAATTTAAATAGCCTTTCTACAGTATGATATATGAATAAACGTAAACCCGGTGTATTATCATTGTCTCATGAGGAAACTGAAGATGGATTTTCATTTTCAGTGTTGTGTTCAGGGACTCATTATAACGTGAACATTACGGTATAATATTGCATTGTATTGCACTGCTTCTGGAGGATTCATCCGTCAGTGTTTTCCTGCAGCACTCCGCCTCTACTGTTACGTAACAGGCACGACTCTTAAATTCCTGGAGATGAGGTCAGGTTTTTGCGGAGCAGAGCTGAAGTTCAGTTCTCACTCACAGTTATACAAGAGCTCGAAGGCCGGGTTCTGATCCGCTCCTCTGCTGTTTATATGTTCCTCGGACTTGGAGAAGAAAGAACACACAGGCGCAGGGAGGAGAATGACTGGGCTTGAAAACAGCTCAAAGTTAGAAGCGGGCAGGCCAGGGTGTGCCTGCAGAATCTATTTCTAACTGAAAGGTTGACTTAAGGAATAACCTTGTCATCGTCTGTGCTTGGACATTCGTCAGGGCTTTTTGTGAAGACTTTTTTTCCTTAATGATGTTGTAGCAACCTTTAAGGCAGAAAACATTACCCAAAAAAAAACAAAAAAAAAACATTGTTAGTAAGGTTTAGGTTTCCTGTAATGGAAAGTGAAGGCAAACGGAAGGAAAGAACAGTGTACGTCCAAAGGAAGTGCATGTTTCAGGACTGAAAGAAAAACTGGCCCTCTGTCTGTGGCTTTGCACCTACCAATATATATATTTATAATATAAATATATATAATATAAATATATATATATATTTTATATAAATGAAATCACTTTTACTCTTTCATGAGAATATCGAGCTATACAGCAGCTCATTTGACTCATTCTGGCATTTTTTTCTCCCTTGGGCCACAATATCTACAATACAATTGCAAAGTCCTACACATCCTTCGTGTACAGTGTTAAACATCCTTGAACAACATTGTTGAAGAATGTCGAAATCACAAATAAGGATGTTTACAGTGTGTTAACTGTAGATCGCAGTTACCCCACCATTGATTGACTTACAGTGCCGACAGAAAGCTTCTAGACACTTCTTTCCACATTTTATTAAGTTTCGCACTTGCATTGGGACAAAATTGTGGGAGGTGAAAATACAGCATTTTGCAAAATCACACTCAATTCACACTGATATTACCAAGAACTGGTTCGACATAATACTTAGGCATTTGTGCTTTTAACCACCCTAGTGACTCACACACAAGATATCAGTTTGCAGTACTGCTTGCTTCTTTTCCTCAACATTGCAAAAATGGAGTTATCTCATTTTGCTGTCAAACTGTTGATAGTTCATAGTTCATAGGTGTAGTAGACTCTATTCGCAAAGGATTAAAGCAGCACACCTTATGTAAATACACACAGGTTTTAGCTTCAGCTTGTGTACATAAGGGTTATTGTTACTTGAGGATGGTTAGACAGGTTTTACAAATGTATTTTAATTGTTCTTGTACCTCTGTCCTAACTATAAAGAATGTATGTAACACTTTGAGTAATTCTAAAAATGCTAAATAAACAGCTTCACAATATCAATGATTATCAATACACATTTTAGGATGTTATTTTAGACTGATATTATGCTTAGATTATGTGACATATTCACACATATTTATTGAAATGATAAACTTCCAAAACATGAAATTTTCAGATAGGCTTAAGACGTAATGATTCTTATCTCCCGATCCATGCTTAATTTTTTGATATTAATATTCATACACATTTATATTTTTATAAGATAAAAAGGGAAAAAATTCGCTAAATATACTTTCTTGGACTTTTATGTGTCCGTAACGTTTTTAATTTAAATCCTTCAACGATCTCATTCGGATGAAACTAGGCTGATTTAGATTTCACATGAAAAGGCATAAACCTTAAAAAGTGTATTATTGTAAAATGCTAAATTGTTAAGATATTGCAACATGAATTTGACATGGTTACGGACACTACAGATTTTTTCAGGTTTAAGCTTTTACAGAAAAAAATAATAAAACAGGTCATATGCTTCTAGAAGCTTACACAATTTTTATTTCTTTTTTTCCCCCGATTTCCTCCCCGTCACTAGGGGGCTCCACATTAAGGCTACTACTACCACTCAGCCGGAAGGGCCGGAAACTATTACGTGTTTCCTCCGAACCATGTGACGCCAGCCGACTGCATTTTTTCAAACTGCTCACTGACGGACCGTTGGGGGCGGAGTAACACACTCGGAGGACAGCGCTCTCTGCTCCTTCCGCTTCTGCTCACAGACGCCCCTGACTGGCTGTAGAGCCGTGATTAATGTGGGAGCACTAAGTACCTCTCATCCCTCCCCTCTGAGAGAGCTCGGCCAATCAGCTCTCTCTAGGCCTCCGGCTGCGAGAGGTTACAGCATCACCCGGGAATCGAACTCGCGATGACAGGGCGAGCACTTTACTACTGCGTCTTCTAACCACTGCGCCACTCGGAAGCCCGGCTTAAACAAATTTAAGTATCAACATGCCTAAAGAAATACAGTATGAATTATTAGCATTTTGAATGATTATTCTTTGAAGCGAAACAATATAACGCTGAAAAATGGCCATTTTTTGGGCACAATCATCTCTTCAAAACAGCTGAAGTTAGCAACTTGAAATCTAGGAAGCAAGATTGGTCACGTCCATGCTGCAGATGTTCAGAATGAATAATGCAACAATTCTCTGGTTATGAAATTATTTTATAGTTATCAAATTATTATATAGTATAGACAGTTATATAGTGCATGTGTAGTTATACATAATTATAAGACAAACAATAAAAAAAATTAGACCAAATATTTTGTGCTGTGTTACTAAGTTTAGATTTAAAAACATAATTAAAATACCATCAAATCAACTCGAAACTTTCTTTATATAGCACCTTAAAACAACTGGCAGTCCCCCAAAGTGCTTTAAATAGGTTAAAATAAAACATGAAAATTATGAATAATACATATAACAAATTGTCAGATACCAAAATAAATAAATAAATAAATAAATAATATTAAGAAGATATATAAATAAATAAATAATATCAAAAAGATTGATTGATTAATTAATTAATTAATTAATTAATTAATTAATTAGATTAAAAGCTATAATAAAACCCGGCAGATAATTTTTTAAAATATAAATTAAGGTTTTTAAACTAATTTAACGTGCAGTGGAGTCTTCTCATTCTATCTCAATTCTAAGCCTAGTTTAAAGAACGGCTCGTTGGAAAAGTAAACATCATGGACGGTGTGTTTGCCTTCCGCCATGTGTTCGAAGACTTATTTGTAGTTTGTTTGATTACATTGCAGTCTTTACTCGGGCTTATCGCTTACTACATCATCCTGATAATAAACGGCTATAGCAGTGTCCAGCCACACTGAAAGTGTTCAAATGTGCGTGGACTCAATTATTATTATTATTATTATTATTATTATTTAGAATATCCGCTGAGAGAATCAGTAATGATTTAGCGGTGATTAATGAGGACAGGTCTTGTTGGTAGACCTAGACTTTATAAACAACTCCGTGTGTGCTCAGTGCCAGGACCGGTCATGCCCAGAACACAGCGGTGGTGCATAAGGATCTCCACTGTTGTTTAATCTCAGTTGGCATTGATGGATGGTGGCCGTGCCAGGGAGCCTGCATGGTGCCATGGCATCTGCAGGCTGAATGCTTAGGCCTTGCGCCAGGCACTCGTTTCATCTTTGGGCTTTCCCTTTTTACTCGCCTCGAGAACAAAGAATGATGAATAAAGGAGGATTTCCCCCTTGCAGAGAAGAGGGAACGCACAGAGGGCAGTACAGGCTGAGACACTACGGTTTAAATCTCACCAGGTGTGAATCTGTAATGAGGCACCCAATGAACCATGAACTTCACTCAGACACAGGGTTTTGATTTCGGAGGTCACTTCGAGTCACTGAGAGTATTTTAACGATAGAACCTGTTGCATTCATTCACTGACGACTTCTTGTGTTCGATTCCCACCTCGGGTCTTTGAAAATTGCATGTTCTCCCCAGTGCTTGGTGGGTTTCCTCCATGTACTCCGGTTTCCTCCCACAGTTCGAAAACATGCAGGTTAGGTTAATCGGTGTCCCATACGCAACCCTGTACACAGGATAAAGCGGTATAGACGATGAGTGAGTGCGTATTTATGTCTAAAGGCATGCAGGGGAGACAAATGACTAATTACATTTATTTACTTCATAGGAATGTGTTTGACCAAATGTGAAATTCCAGACATATTGCATATCTCAGAAGACATGGCAAAATGCAATGCATGATTTTCATTACATGCTACACCTTTAGAAAAAAATACAACTTTAAATCTTTAAAGAAAAAGATAGCCGTTTGGTCGAAATCATGGTCTAAAGTGTAGATGCTTTCACTTTCACCCAAAACTTGAAGCGGAGGTGAAATCTCTCAACTGGGTCAGGCAGAAACAAAAGACCTTTCAGGTTGCTCGCTCTGCTATTCGTCCACGTTTATGGAGGAAAAGGAAAAAAATAGCTTACATGACTAAAAGGAAGCAGCTGTAGCGACCCACCCAGCCTTGTCCTCCTCCCCACCTGGACGAAGTGGAGCTCCACCCGTCTGCCCGCAGAGCAACTAAAACGGCTTCTCTCGGGCAGCGATGAGGAAACAGGCGCAACCTGACTTGCAGTGCCCTAACACCGATCCCCTTAAAGTTGAGCTCTGCTTTATCATTCCTTATCCATTGCCATGGGAAGAAAAGAGCACCGTGCATTTAAACTTGGCCCTCTGCCTCCGAAAAAAGCAACCTTTCCTGTGAGTCTGTTCCAGACTCCCTTAGCGTGCAGCTCCTTCCTTCCTCTCTGGATTGTTTTGTGGCGCATATGACCACTTTCCTGTCATGATATTGCTGAAGGAGCAGATGGGTCAGGTTCCACGATGCATGTCATCCTGACCTGTGTATGTCTTTTTGTCCTGCTGTCATGTTAATGTGTCCACCCTGTGTACCCTCTGTGCAGGGTATTCTTCTGTCACTTGAGCTCTGAGGTTTGCAATGACTATGTTGACAAACGACCTAATAACCCTTTGGTAATCTAGTGGACATCCTGACATGAACTAAAACCTTTGTTTTACCTTTGGAGCTAATGTGAAGAAAATCATACAATAAGTGACATACAGCAACAACTCAGCAAATCCAGGATTTCACAAGTTACTGTCTGGCTGGAGCTTTACAGCTTTACATGTTCCTTGCCCCTCCAGGGTCCAGGTTCAGGGTCTGTGCATGTTCTCCCCACGTTTGGTGCTTGGTGGGTTTCCTCCGGGTACTCGAGTTTCCTCATGTCCAAAGACATGCTGATTTGGCCATTTGGCGTGGGAATGAGCATATGATTGATTGTATGTGTGTATGTGTGCCCTGCGATGGATTAGCGCCGTTCAGGGTGAACCTTGCCTCATACCCTAAGTCTCCTGGGATAGGCTCCAGACCCCCCATGACCCTGTATATACAGGATAAAGAGGTAGATGATGATGATGATGATGATGATGATGATGATGATGATGGACTGGTCCCAGGCCAAGTGTCTACCTTCCTCCTTCCTCATCCTGGGATAACCTTTAGTAATTCCACACCAAGGGCAAAGCTATTCATGTAAATGTGTATACTGGTTGTATAATCTGTGAACTGGCTGTATAATACAATTTCCCTTTGGAATCTCTCTCTCTTTCTCTCTCTCTCTAAAGACTAACCTCACTTCAATCCAATATTATGTTCCTGTGCCACAGACTTATACCAGCATCGGCTGGCTGTTTATTAGACAAATCACGTGCCCTCCTGACTCCAGGGCTCTTGTGGGTTTCGGGTCTGATGGTCTGGGTAGTTTCAGCATTGTGGCTGCTTCTAAAAGAACATAGCCCAGTCGCAATTCATTACTAGCTTTCATGTAAACAAATTTGCAGCCAGAATCCTCATTGCTTTGTCGAGCTCTCGTCAGATACAAAAGACAACTTGTGCAGCGCTGCTTCCAGGAATGCTCTTTTCATTCTTCCTTCCACTTTGATTCAAACCAGCGTCTTTATCAACCAATCGCACCTCAACACTCGAGGCCGACGACAAGCGTGCGGTATTGTTCTCGGCCCGCTCCGTCTCCCCATCTCGCTCTGGGTGTGTAAAGGCAGTGGTGTGGAGCCGCTAGTTGTGGTATGCTGGTCCAAACAAGAGGCCTAGTCATATGATGGTTCCCAGGTGACCAGCTGCCATAACCGCTAGTCCTGACACCACACCCCCTCACCCCTCCCCCCACCATCCATCCCCACAAGAAAAAACATTCTAGCATTAGTTACTGCTGAACTCATGATCCACACCGTGCAAGTGGGAAGAGGATGTGCCTTCGCAGCGTGTGTGTATTGAAGTTTGTATGTATATTAGTGTGTGTGTGTGTGTGTGTGTGTGTGTGTGTGTGTGTGTGTGTGTGTGTGTTCTTTGACAGATTTACAGTCTCGTTGGAAATAAGGTGCTCCTGTTTTTCCCAATCCAGTCTCCAATCTCCAACTTACAACTTCCTATTCCACTCACAGAGGTGTATCACTATTTTCATCATTCCTGCTATTCTTATAAAACTTGCACTAAATCATAAACTTTCCAGCTCGTGTCCTTTTTCCATTTGAGCCATGGTCCCCCCCCCCCCCCCCCAAAAAAACAAAAAACATGCTATAAAAAGAGCAGCATATGGAAAATCACTTATTAACCCTATAGTTCGGACTTGAACTTTTGTTCAACAGAGAAATTACACCAAAACGCTTTTATATTCTTCAATCTGATTGTTTGAAAGGTGTTTTTTTGTTTGTTTTTTTCAGGTTCTCAATTCCAAGAAGGTCTCACAGAAAATTTATACAGTAGGTAACTCCATCCATCTTGGGACCTCTGTAGTCCAACTAGGGACCGTGGAGGCTAATGGAGCCAATGATTTTCACAACCATGGTAGGACCTTTCGGTCATCATTCACACAGTACGGGCAATTTGGGAACGCCAATTAACCTAAAGTGCATGTCCTGAGTGAGGGAGAAAACCAGAGAACCCAGAGGAAACCCCCCCCCCCCCCCAAACACGAGGAGAACATGCAAATTCCATGCACACAAACCATGAGACAGGAATCAAACCCAGAACCTGGACTTGCAAGGCAACAGTGCTAACCACTACACCACCATGCTCACTAATAGCAGATAACTATAAATGGTTAAAATGTACATTGTGTTGTACAGACATGTACGTGGGCTTCAACCTGAAATAATAATAATAATATCACTGATTACATTTTTTAACCTTTTAACTATTTCTACAAACTCTTCTCTAGACAGTTATATAAACTGGGTGGCGTCGCATTAACACATGCCTGGAAGCATTTTCATCCTTTTGTAACCCACATATGCCACGGCTGCTCTCAGTGACAGACATTTCATGTGAATGAAACATCTAGGAATCACAATGTCAAGGGCAGATGCAGTTCCTGCACAGAAGCTCAACAAGTGCATGTGAACCATCAGACAGCATCATTTGTCCAAATGTCGCTCATCGTGTGAGCCCCTTTGCATTCCAATGCAATCTCCAGGCTCAGAGGTTGCTGGGGGTCAGGGGTGATGGAGTGCCTCATCGAGGCAGCAGATGGCCACTGGGGCTGAGGAACACAACAAAAGATCCAGCAAGTGGCACGTAGCCATTCAGAATATTCAGCTCGAACAGGGATCGCACAATGCTCTCGTTCTGCCTTTCTGCCGTCGCTGTCGTCTCATTGGCTGCTTCTGTGCATCCGCTATCTGAAAAGCTCTCTGTGCTTGATTGCATTAGACCGGTTTAATATAACACGAAGCAACAATGAGCTGTAACCAATGTCCTGTTTCATTGAGCGTTCTGTGTGCGCAGCAGATGACACCTCCTCCACAAGCTCACACTCAAACTCACTTGGGGGTCAAAGTTCAGGGTTGTGTTCTAAGGAAGGATGGGTGTTGGTGTGCTTGGCTGCAGCTGGCCTGTACAAGACACAAAAACTCCCCCGGCAGCCACAGACATGCACCTTGTGCTGAGAGTACAAAAGCGAAAGAACAAAAAAATTTCATCAAACAACAAACACGACTTGAACGTCCAGTGTTTTTCATGACAGCATGACGTGGAGCCTCGTTTGGAAGTATACGTTACCCTACAGCCGTTACAGTGGCGGTTACAGTCGCCAGAAAATGAATGAAAATTGTTTGGAATTTCCATGACCAAAAATAAACAGTGGGTCAGAATAAGGTCTGTTCTTGTAAAGCCTTGTAGCGGTACGTCATGGAACGCGGCACGGCCAGAGGAAAGCATGAGCGCTGTTTGGATTTGGGATGAGGAGGAGGACGTGGTGAAGGAGAAGGAGGAGGAGGAGGAGGACGTGGTGGAGGAGGAGGGGGTTCCCATAGCACGGCACGGCACAGCACACACACGCACACACACACAAGGGCTGGCTGTGTTTCTGACACACGCTCCTCCCTCATCTGTTTCCCTGCAGATGAGCAAGCGAGCCTGCAGGACAGCTGGAGAAGAGAGAGAGAGAGAGAGAACGTCGGCGGGAGAAACAGGGAGGAAGAAAGAAGAGAAGAACCAAATGAGCCAAGGATCGCACAAAGGATAACGGGGGAACGTTAAATGATGAGAAAACGAATTTTTGGAGAACGAAAAGGATCGAGTAGAAAAGGAATATGAAGGAGTATTCTTGTTTATCCTGAAGAGCAGCTTCAGAACTGGTAATAGGAACTTAACGCATTCTATCCACTATCATTACCATGATGATGTGGAATATTGGAGGAAAAAGAAAAAAAGAATGAATTTGATATGGTGCTGTTGTAACGTTCTAGTTATTTTCATGTAATGGTTTATTTACTACCATTAAGTTGTGTGTTTTTCTTAACTGGGAACAGATTGGCATAATTAAGGACAGTGTAGAATAGTATGATTTAGTGCACATTTTTACAACTTTGAATTAAGAAAAAGCTGCATGATGATGGCTGTGCCAAGTCTTCCTGTTGGGTAGTTGACTCTTTGAATTGTGTATGTTTTACATAAACATTATTTTTACCTGAAATTGCAAAAATAGACAACAACTTCCAGTTCCTTAACAATGTCATCCTGTGTAGTATTATAGATCAGAATGGGAAACACAGACAGCCAACACAGCAGCTTCATAATTCCTGGCAAGTCACGGCCATGCTCGCTGAAGCTGCACTCATCCAAAGAGGAAATCCTCTCCCCCCATAGCTGGTGGAGAAACACAGGAGGAGCATCAGCCTCGAAAACTCGTGGGTCCTCCAGAAACTGCCTGAACCAACACAAAAATAGCCAGCCATACGTCTCCTACCACTATGACTACGTTGATGCAAAGCATCCTGGGTCTTCGCAGAGCAGCGATTGGGACCATGGGTCAATCCTGGCACGTGGGAATTGTCAATGCACTCACAGTTCAGGAAGAAGCTCTAACTCCGAAGTTACTCCAAAAAAGAGCAGCCCCAAGGTGCTCTTGAGTGGGGATGGAAGCTTGAGGGTGGAGTTCACCAATGGAAGAAGAGGTCTGGACAGTGATCTCTGTGCTGCACCCATGGAATTGACTTTGAGAGACAGCAAAGGTTCTTCTATCAGTTCTGAGGAATCCTGGTATGATTCTCCATGGGGTGCTGCGACAGAGCTCTGTGACAATGTTTTCACCGCTAACCAGCCTTCGGATGACAGCAGCGGATATACTACGCTCTCTTCCACCCGTACCGAGGATACCAGCTGCCCTCCTTCCACTATGGAATGCCATGCAGATGAAATCCTGTGTCAAGCAACAGAGGAGGACAGCGGTATTGGCGATTCGGTTTTACTCCACATAGAGCAGAAGGACCTTGGATTAAAATCTTTCGGTAACATTTATGCTAACCCAAACTTGACCGGACCATTTCCCACAATTGGTATCTTACCTGAAGACCAGGTCCAGGATCTTCCCGATCTACATTCCATTACTAAGGATGAAAAGCAAGCAAACCAACCTTTCACCTCCTTCACTCTGCCTTGCAGAAAATCAGGTGGTGGTAATGTTAATTCGAGGAAGGACTCGCTCAAGAGCCGCATCCAGCGCATTAGTGATTGGACTGGAAGCCTGAGCAGGAAAAAACGAAGGTTGCAGGTAAGAATTAAGGAGTATTATTGGCTGATGCATGCCTTGTATTAAATGAATGAAGGTTTCTCATCAGCATGTAATTTTGGCACAGACTCAGACTATCCTATGTGGGTGGAAATGTGTTTTGAAATTAGTTTTGTTGTTTCTAGCTTATGGGATATCAGGCCTGCATGATTGGATATATGCAGACGAGACTGATTGGATATATGCAGACGAGACTGACTTTTGTAGTCACATCTTATGTCACACTATGTCCAAATGGGTGAAACCCCATTTAGATACATTTTAGTGTAGTGGTGACCTTGTCCCACTAGTGTGTGTAAATGTTTACACTTCCCTTTAGCACTTCACCATGTGTGTTTATCATTATTATGCTCTCAGGAGCCCTCAGAGACCTTCACAAGCGGTGTGGATGGCCTGGTGGGTGACTCTAGCGTTCAACTGCTTGACCCATGCTGGAATCTCCTGAACAGCCAGACACGCTCCGCCTGCTCACTAACAGAAACAAATACTCAGCAGAACCAAAATGTCTACGAGAACTTCATGCAGGATCTGGAAATGGGTGATGCTCTCCAGGAGTGGGAAGAGGTCGAGGGCGAGCAAGCTGAGAGCAGCAGCGGGTCTCTGAGCTCTTTAGAACAGATGGAACTGCTGTTTGAAAAAGAACAGGGGGTGGTGCGAAGGGCTGGGCGACTTGCCTTCAAACCACTCATCAGCGTGCATAAAGAGCGCAAACTAGAACTGGTGGCACGCCGGCGGTGGAGACAATATTGGGTTACACTTAAAGGTGAGTCCAATTCTGTTTATTCCGGCACATCTGACTGTAACGTAATTGTAAATCCAGCTCCGGTTTGGTGCAACATAAAAGTGTTCAACCAAATGTTTAAATTATGGTAAGGCCATACAGTAGGTGTCCATGCTTTTAAGTTTTAAGCGTAGTCCAAGAAAACATAATTGGCCATGTACTGTGGATGATAGGGATGGCATTTCTCTCTTCCTTTTTCTCTGCTGTCTTCGCCCTTTCTAGTTGGATAGAGATAGCTAGTGGGAATGAAGTGCCAATTTGGAAACTTTCTGATTATTGTTGGAAGAGCATCACCATTTCCAGTAACACACTGTTCTGTCCTCTAACAGGTTGTATGCTCCTACTGAGCGAGGCAGATGGGAAGAGCTGCCCGGAACAGGAAATGTCCCCACGCTACGTCCTGCTTGCCGAGGATAGCATTGTCCAGGCCGTCCCTGAGCACCCAAAGAAGGAAAACGTTTTCTGTTTGAGCAATGCTTACGGAGACGTCTACCTTTTTCAGGTTTGCATTTACTGTACATTTACAGCATTTGGCAGACTCCCACATCCAAAAATGACTGAAAGCATCCGGTAACCTCTAGACAGACCCCTCTGTCTTATTCAGATCTATTTCCAGCGCTTAATTTACATATGCTGTTAATATTCTTTAGTCAGCACATACCATGGAACATGAAGTAACAGGATGCTTTATAATAGAAAAAAAATTGTGTGCAAACTTGTAGCAGTGTTGTGTTCAGAAACCACATTATGCCCAGGAATGTGTTTTATGTGTTGCTGTTCTAGCTCATAATGACTATGTTGGTCTACATAATATGTTCCCTCATTGCCAGTTTCATAACTATATCTTGGTAAACTGCATGGTAATGAAAAATTGGCAGCACATGTCTGAACTGCAGGGTTATGTATATTCGTCTGGGTTTTTTTTCCCCCCCTGTATAACTTTTGTTTTTGTTTCCATGCGAGGAAAAGAAAGCGCTATTGTGTTTACCGCCCCAGTTTTGTGTCTTAAAGTCACCCGAAGCTAGCGTGCAAGTCAGTAAAATGTATGTCGTTCCTGAATAATGGATTGTTTGACGTAGATACTCTCAATGATAAAATAATTACACAACATAAAATAAGGCTGTTGTTTGGTCTTCATCAAGACATGAAAATTCCAGCGTGAAAATTTGTTATTCCCCCCATGCTACATGCCCCTTTCCTTGGTAAATCAGTGTTTATGGCCTGAATTTGCTAATTGGAACCCAAAAGGCTCGTTTGGGGTAAAGCAGAAAACGTCTTCAAAGTTTGGATGAAAGGACTTGAGATGTTAAAAATAACACTGGACCACAGGGCTGGATTGAGAGTTGAAAGGGTGCTAGTGTTGGACGAGCTGCCTATAATCGGACTATAATGGGTTATATATGAAGCCCACAGGGACATCCATAACCCGCTTGGCTATGGTTCTCTTCCTTCAGGCATCAAATCAGACAGATGTGGAGAACTGGGTAACAGCCATCCACTCAGCCAGTGCCTCACACTTGGCCAAGCGTCAGGGTAAAGAAGACACGGTACGGCTGCTGAGGAGCCAGAGCAGAGCCCTGCTGCAGAAGATCGACATGGACAGCAAAATGAAGAAAATGGCTGAGCTGCAGCTGTCTGTCATTACTGACCATAAAAACAGGAAGGCTGTGGAGGGACAGGTGAGGACCATGGATGACATTTTCCATTTTTTGCCTCTTCAATATAGATTTAGTAGGTGCATGGTATAATTAGAAAGAAGGCAAGAAGTTTCAAAATGATCACTTTTATCATATGGTGTGCAGATACAGCTTAAATATTTACCTGCAAGCCATCTTATGTGGAGATAATTGTTGAGACATAAAAAAAATGACTATGGCCTCCAAGTGGCACAGTGGTAAAGCGCTCGCCCTATCATCCAGAGATCGCGGGTTCGATCCCCGGGTGATGCTGTAACCTCTCGCTCTACAGAGGTCTACAGAGAGCTGATTGGCCGAGCTCTCTCAGAGAGAGGGAGGGATGAGAGGTACCTAGTGCTCCCACATTAATCACGGCTCATTCATTCGGAGGAAACACGTGATGATCTTCGGTCCTCCCGGCTGAGTGGTAGTAGTAGCCTTAATGTGGGAGCCCCCTAGTGACAGGGAGGAATTGGACACGACTAAATTAGGGAGAAAATCGGGGGGGGGGATTACTAGGTGATAGCATAAATATACATACAAGCCAAGATTTTCACCTTTTTCTCCACACATGCACAGACCAACAGAATTATAGAATTAAATGTTTACACCTCTAGGGTACGGGTTTGATTCCCCCCTCCTTTGGCCTGAATGCCTGGAGTTTACATGTCCTCTCCGTGCTCGGTGGGTTTCCTCTGGTTTCCTCCCACGGTCCAAGGACATGCAGATTAGGCTAATTGGTGTTTCATAACTGCCTGTTGCAAATCAATGCAAAATCTTTCTGTCCGATTACCTTCATCCTACAATGAAATATTGTTAATTAGAGTGATCCTTTACACAAAGATCCTGGCCACAATCATGGTGATCATCCTTCCAGGACAGTTCTAGAAACTTGTAGAACGCATACCAAGGTGCATCAACGCTGTCCTGGTTGCATAAGGTGATCTAAAATCTTAAGCACCCACTTAACCCAGATATTCGTAAGATGAATTGTTAATGTTGCAATATTTGTGCAGATCCAGCAATGGGAGCAAAACCTGGAGAAGTTCAACATGGAGCTTTTCCGCATGCGCTGCTACCTGGCCAGTCTACAGGGCTCCGAGCAGCCCAATCCCAAGAATTTGTTGGCCGTCGCTTCACGTCAGTCGAAGATAGCACTTGGACGTCTGGGTGTTTTCTCCGTCTCATCTTTCCATGCTTTGGTGACTAGACATAATAACTTAATGGGCTAAAATGGCTTTAGTCTAATTGACACATAATCTGTTATATCAGAAATTTGAAGTTTGCATAAAACTTAATTGGTATACAAATAATACAATGATTTATTAATTTTTTTAATGTCGGTATTGAGTATGGTCTTGAGGTTTTTGATTTCGTGTGTAAACAGACGTGCACGCGTGACGAGGCCAGTCTGAGGAGGCGTTCACGCTCTCAGTGTCGCGCTGCAAGGAACAAGCGAGGAATCTTCTCCTCTCAGAAAGGCCTGGACAGCCTGAATAGACGCAACCGTGAAAAGAGGCAGTCTCTGTCCCAGGTACGGCTGAACCCCAAATACTTATACTGTATAAACACAATTAGATATACTGTATAGAAAAGCGGCAATGCTAATTCAATGCACAAAAACCTTTTTACACGTGACATATTTTTGATCAGATGACATTGAATGGCAGACCGCGGTGCGATAGTTTAGCGTGTATGGCCACAGCATGGCTTATTCCAAGAGAAGGAAAGTAGACGTTGAAAAACTGAACCTTCAAAGTTTGTCTCATGTGTTCCCGAAACCGTGGCGATAATAAAAAGCAGTAACATGAAGCGCCACTGTGAGATCAGACATGGGTCGTTAGAGCAAACATATCCGCAGCAGTGTGTACCTGAGAGTGTACCTGAGAGCCTGGTATGACAGAGCAACCAGAGTCCTTCACATGCATTTACAGCCCAGCAATGCGCAAATGAAGATTCGATAAAGGTTGATTAAAGATTATCGTTTGTATTATCCATGTACAAATACGTGGATATAAACAAGGTCATCAAAGTCCAAACTGTCCATATCGTAGATACTTGAAAATGACAATAAATGTTACTGAAATGCAATGGAAATTTTGGGCTTACTGTACAATGACCGCATATACAGTATAGAGACCTAAATCCTAACGCAAATATGAAATTCGAACCTCAGCTCAAAGAAACCTTTATCAACTGGACCTTCTTAAATTTTAATGCAGTACCCCTGAGCATCCTGGTGCTTCCCTGATTCCATGGAGCATCACAGCTTTGGCTCAAACCACTGATTCTGACTGTAGAAAAAACATTTCACGATCATCTTTTTTCCCCTCATCACCTGTATAAACAGATCGTTACAGTATGAGTGGCACGTTTCTGAATCCCCTTCGTTTTAATTCCAGTTGGTTAATCTTCTCTGTAAAAAAAAAAAATGCTGAATATTGAAATGCGTATTAACAGTGCTTGGAAGGCTTGACCTACAGACTTTACTCCCTACTTGTTTTTCTCTCTTGGTTTAGCTTTCAGAATTGCGTCTGGATAATTACTAAGGCATTACTAATGTGTGTCTTGGGGCTCTGACGTTTTTTAGACTGTGGTAGGGTTTCGAGAAAATGATGAGCAAATTGTATCTTTTAACATAAAGTGGACAGAGCTAATCTTTCAAAATATCTAGCTTCATCGATTAAGTATGGTTGATTATTTCTTGTAGCATATCAAACATGAATGCCAATGAGTGAAACAGTAGCTAATGCAGAAATGTGTCTCATTATACCTCAACAGATCTGCTCATGAACTTTCTGTAATTCCTGTAAAACAAATCTGGCTTTATTGAGGGTCAGGTTAAACGCGTTAAATTCATGTTATGATTAGATGTAGTACACCCGATAATGGTACCACTAGATGACTGGACTAGGAAAAACACAGGACTTGTTCACTGGGCAATTCCCGCTATCCTGAGCCGTCAGGCGAGCAAATGCTGTTACGTTCACCCCAACGGGCAAAACAAACTCCTGCTGCTCTCGTCAACGCTCGCTTGGACGTCAAACAGCAGGCAAACTGCTGCTGTTTACTTTAGCCCGACGCAAATCACTGGATCTAAATCTACACACGGTGTTCACTCTCTGAGTCACTCGCGATCAGAGGCGACTGCTCAGCTCAATCCAGCCGGCTAATGACCCAGAGCAGCGTAATCTCGGCCAAACGACCCCTAATAACGCACCCCTCTGGCGCGGAGTTACCATAAACCACGTGCTTAATTGCTGCAAGCTGGAGAGCAGCAGAGAAACAAAAGGTTTGTGTGAAGCCACACTGTCTGCTGAACTATCCGACAGCTGGATAGAGCTCCTGTCGTCTGAAGTCTATAGCGTTCAGCTTCGGTAACAGACGGACGGGGGATGTAGAGTTAGGCTGATTATTTCCAGAAGGCCACGAGGATGGAGTTGAGGTGAGTCAGTGAGCCCGACTCTCCAGCAGTGCAACGGTTAAAATGAAATGCTGCATCGCTCTGACAGGATAATGCTCTTTTATACGAGTCACTAATCAATACAGTTAACAGTTATCATGTGTCAGATGCTACTGTAAGTATAGAACGTCTCCATCTTCGGTTATGTATATCCATCCTGTCTATCCATCCATCAAACATCTCCATTTATTTATCCAATCCAACTAATCTTAACTATTCATTTAACCAATCCAGTTTAACATATATCTGCTTATTCATCTGGTTCTCCATCCATCCATCTATCCATCCATCCATCCATCCATTCTATATCTCCATTTCTTCCATCTCTTCTTCCACTAGTCCATCAATCAATCCCTTAGTAAATCCATCCAACTAATTATAACAATCAATTCACACAAAAAATCTAGTTTTTACGTCTATCAGCATATTCATCATTCCATCTCTCCATCCATCCATCTGTCCATCCATCCATCCATCCATCCATCCATCCAATCTAGTTCTCCATTTATTTCATCTAATCATTCATTCATCCATCCATCAGCCCACCAATAAATTCCATCAATAAATCCCCCTATTCAGTATAACAGTTCATTTCCCCATTGGTCCATCCATCCATTCATGCATTCAACCTCTCCATTTATCTATCCATTCATCCATCAGTCAATAAATCCCCCAGTAATTCGCTCCAACTATCCTAACAATCCCTTTATTCAATCAGTCCAGTTCTACATCTGTTTGCTTGTCCTTTAGTGCATCGATCCATCCATCCATCCATTCTACTTCTTTATGCATTCATCCATTAGTCCAACAATATATTCCTAAGTAAATACCCCCATCTTCTTTAACAATCTTTTAACCATTTCAACCATTCAAGTTCTGCTTGCCTATCCGTCTAAGCCATCCACCCAGCTATTATTCCATCTATCCACACTGTACATCCATCCTCTAAATACTTAATCTCCAGCTGTTTTCATCCATCCATTCATCCATCAGTCCAACTATAAATACCGCCATTAAATCTAAATATCCATCCATTTATCTAATATGGCTTTTACTACATCAGTTTTTCATCTAATATCCACCAATCAATCCATCTATCTGTCTATCTATCTCCATGTTTTACTCTCCAAGCTTTCCAGAAGCCGTTTTCTGTTTGTGCATCAGTTGTTTGATGCCTCTGCGATTCTGGCTGCGGTGCATCAGTGTGTGGTTAAAGTGGGTCTCTGGTTGAAGCATTGTGGAAGACGATGGCCGACTCAGAGCCGTCCCGGCGGGCGTCTGGGTCGAGGGGAGACTGTGGCTCGTGCTCGTAGGCTGACAGAGGCTGGCACATTAGCCTGCCCGCGCTAAGCTGTAATTACAGTGTCATTTAGACCTTTGATTATTTCTCTGCAAACCTCAGAGGACATTTCTGTTCCGATCCAGGATCTAAATAGTATCAAAAGCAGCTGGCTCAGCTCTACGGTTTCTAATTAAATGCAACTCTAGAGGCCATGTTCCTTATTTTCGATCCTGAATGTTACCTTGGATATATTTTGATGTGTGTTTGTGTTTTTATATCGTAGGTATTTGAAGGACGATCCGACGGAGCGCTCGGCCATCCGGCGACGCAGAGCAGCTCAGAGGTACCGCATGCATCATTGTCATGTCGCGTTTCTCACTCTCAATCAAGCGTCCACGTCTACAGCCGCCTCCTGTAGACTGTCTAGCAGATGGAGCTGAATGTTTTCTCGTTCTCTCATCAACTTTTTATAAATTCTTTTAAAGAAGACGCATGCTGTGCCAGGCCCAGGTGCCAGCTTGAACCATCTGACATGCTAATGCTCCCTCATAATGCGTGAGGGGAGGTTCTCACCCCCTTTAATCCCCTGAAACTGGGAAAAAGGAGTGGGTGGGTAACAGTGGGGGAGGGACTTTTTCACCCTTTCGGAGCTTGCACAGCTGTCCCAATAGCCTGCTGATCTGTTGACACTTTACTTTGCAAACAGACGGGCTGTGTGTGTGTGTGTGTGTGTGTGTGTGTGTGTAGAACCTCTATAGAGGTGGAGTTAGCATTCATTTCATCACAATCCTGTTGTCAGTGAATATAATGAAGCTCAAACATGAGGATTCTCATGATACCAGCTCCGCATGTTACATCCATGTTGCTGTTTCGAAATCCTCATATCCTCATTTGGGACATAATCCAAGCTGTCTGAGCAACAGTTGGCTTTTGATTGGGAATTCCCTTAGTTTATAATCTCCATTCCATTATGACATGATGAGATGCTGCAACATGAAGCCCAGTTACTGTTTCTGCCCTGAAAATGACTACTTTCCTAATTAACCGCGCTGTTTCGTTCCTTTTAGACCACAGCAATTTGTCAGTGCTTACAACGTGTTCTTTATAGGACGGCATCTCCTACTTTCTATTCGTGGTTAGAAATGTCCACGGTCCAGGTGCATGGAGTTTGCGTGTTCTCTCCATGTGCTTGGTGAGTTTCCTCCCACAGTCCAAAGACATGCATTCCCAAATTGTGTGTTGTGTGTGAATGAGTTTGTTCGTGCCCTATAATGGCTTGGCACCGCATCCAGGGTGTACCTCACCTCATGCCCTAAGTGTTATACGCTCCAGCCCATATACATGTCACATATACATTACAGCACAGTGAAATCCCAGCGTAACTGGGGTCAGAGCGCAGGGTCAGCCATGATACTGTACAGCACCTCTGGAGCAGATATTGTTAAGGGCCTGGCTACCTGGTCTAACCTACACAGTCTTTGGAAACCGGAGTACCCGGAGGAAACCCACCAAGAACGGGGAGAACATGCAAACTCCATGCACACAGAGACAGGAATCAAACCCGGAACCTGGAGGTGCAAGGACACAGCGCTAACCAGTACACCAGCGTGCCGTGTGTGTTGAATTAGCACCCTGTCCTCATCATTAAAAAAAACAAAGCCTTTCTTTTATTTATATAGATACTCAAACATCATAGTGGCAATGATGCAGCATAAACGTTAAATACGGACTTAGTTATATTCCGGGTTTTTATTTGTCACATTTTAATTCTGTTGATTATGCATGAAATATTGCATCAAGTTTAAGATTTTCTCTCTGTCTATTTTTTCTTGTCTCACAGCTTGTTTTCACATTACAGAAATTAAACCTCATACCGTACAAAGCTGACAAAAAAAAAAATTTGTCCCCCTGTGTCTCGTCTTATGTTTCCAGCAGGGACTGGACGCGGTGCCTAAACTGCATCCCACAGCGCCACCCGAAGGCCGAGCATGGGACTGTGGCTTTCAGAGCCTGCTGTGTGTGTCCATGCCTGACAGCCAGGTCCTCAGCGTTCCTGTCAGGCAGGATTGCCTGGTCGCCGATGTCCTCGCTGCAGCCTGCAAAGTACGTCCTTATCTACAACCGACACCGATCCGTCCTGGCCTGCATGAAGGATAACCGGGAAGAGTGAAATGATCTTAACTCTATTCGGGGCTTCTGATTTAATTACACTGAAGCTTATCAATAATTCATTATGTGCGCTGTTTAATTATGTCACTGTTATCCTTCTGAGTCTGTTAACGAGCAGACCTTGGACGTCTTTTAGGAATTTATTGTAGCATCACCGGGACAATTATTTTGATCCTTATCTCATTAATTAACATATGATTAATTTTGGCTAAAATCGATCCCCAAACAATCCCCTTCTCATGCATAATGATCCTCCTCATGTGTGTGTGTATGTGTGTGTCTGTGTGTAGTTGAAGCAGCTAGACCCAGCGCTGTATAATCTTCGTGTGAAGAGATGTTCAGGTCCACATGTGGAGATCAGCAGTCCAGCAAACTCGGACTTGCTAAGAGACCTGGTGAGTTTTACAACGCACACACACACACACACACACCCACACACACACACACACACACACACACACATATATATATATATATATATATATATATATATATATATTCAGATCCTTACTGGACCTGGATCATTCAGGATTTTCCTTATGTGCTGTTACATTCAGCTGTTTAATGGTGTGTAAAGTGCAACATTTATTCCTTCGTGCATCAGGTTTATGACGAACTTGAAGTCTGCCCTCTCAACGTGTTCACTTTGACTATGTCACGTCCGGACACCGCTGTAGATTTTGGTAAGCAGTTTGTGTCAGATACCATATTTCGTTGTGGCGCTGATTTAATCTATCACAAGGTACTACAGCGTGAGTGTGTGTGCGTGGTGTGTGTGTGTGTGTGTGTGTGTGTGGGCAGGTTTTGCAGTGACGGGCCACGTGGATGGTCTGAGGACGAGTCACATCTACGTGAGTGAGGTGAATCCGGAAGGCCTGGCGTTCACTAAGGGTAACTCATGAATCATGAATCATAAAACTGAATGAAACCCTCCTGGAACTGTACACGCCTGATGATCTCCTTATGCTTTGGTTTATATTGGATTTATATATATCTATTTTCTTTCGTAACCGAGTGTGCTGTGATGTGTGTAGGACTGAAAGCAGGTGATGAAATCCTGGCTGTGAACAGTGCAAGCGTATCCACTCTGGACTTGGGCCTCATACACACCTTGTTCAGTGAGCAGACGCTGCGTCTCGTCCTGCGCCGTGAGGAAAGCGTGGTAGACGAGCGGTGCAGGGCGTGGCCAGGGTGCAACCCCGGTGACCCATACGGAACTGTTCCAGCCTCTAATGCACCCTGCTGCCCCGCTACAACCTCACACGGCACTCAGACCCAGTTCAGCTCATCAGGTACAACATAGTCCCTTAAGCTTCTTCACAGGGACAATCGTGTTTAACAGTTATATCATGAGGCCAATAATGGATATGAATTACCTGATTTATGATTATATTAGGAGACTTCATTCTTTTAGTTATTTGATGGGAACCATGTCACAGAGAACGTGACTCAATCACCTTCTTTATTAGGGATGTCTCAAAGGGAAAGCAACTCACACAATTACACATAACCATCAGCAGGTGGCGCCATTGCCCCTTCAAATACTACACATCAATGTGGTCAGGTAGTGACATGTAGAAATGTCCAACCATCCACCTAGGAACCTCTGTAGTCCAATTTTGGAACGCCAATTAGCATAACCAGCATGTCTTCTGGACGGTGGGAGGAAACCGGAGAACCCGGAGAGAACCAACCAATCCCTGGGAAGAACACGCAATCTCCATGTTTGTGAGAATCGAACCCGGACCCTGATGGTGTGAGGGAACAGCGCTAACCACTAAGCCGTCGTGACACCATGGAGAAATTTTTTTCAGTAAAAGTGAAGCTATTTGTTGGCCTTTGGAGTGGAGTAAACGTAAAAAGTCAATTAAATGTGCACATACGGTACGTGAACCATGTGCAAAGCCTTGCGAAGGTATTCATACCCCTTGAACGTTTCTACGCGATTTTTATTTGTAAAAAATTTGGAAAAACCATTCATTATTTTCCTTATACTTCACAATCATGTCATATAAAATCCCAGTACAATACTATACATTTGTGGTTGTCACGTGACGAAATGTGGAAAAGTTCAAGGGGTATAAAAACTTTTGCATGGTACTGTGCTTACTTACATACAGTAATGTCTCAGTACCCAGTCACATCCCATCTCTGGATTCGTGTGCCTAGAATGGAATAAATCTCACTCGTTTAAAAAAATACAATAATGAGGAAGTGAACAAGTGAAGTATTTCATAAACCGAACATGACTTTACTTTATTAATTATTAGCCACCGTGTCACCTGAGCAAGTCTGAGATGAGAGAAAGACTCAGAGTACTGCCTCTGCATACGAGACCGTTAAAGAGATCAGATCAATGCGAGTTAACCCCCGGTCAAGTGCACTTACTCTGGAGCCAGCTGTAGCTGTACGCTCCGTCCCCGGGGCATTAAACAAGCGAACTGCTCCATCTGTCGTACCTGGAGCCTCTCCGTCTCACTCACCACTCTGGAAATGTTTCCCCTGTTTGTGCTCACAGATTGCTCTCAGCGTCTGGAAGTTCCCAGAGATGCAGCGGCGCCTCTTTCAGGGGACGTCTGCGATAAGGACGATCGCTGCAGAAAGGTAAGACAGACGGAAGAGTGGAAGGTGCAGGAATTCCAAATTCCAAATGGAATCTAATGGATGTTCTCTGCAGTTAACTATAAAGTTAACGTAAAATGTAGTAAGGATAATTTTTGGCTTAAATCATCACACTGCAAAAAAAAAAAAAAAGACATTAGGACAATGTCTTTAATAAAATATCTTATTATTCCAACATAAAATAATCTACCTATTAGAAGATGGACATTATTCATCTGTACACTCTGTACCCCGGACATTCATGCACATTGTACATTTGCACATTCATGCACACTTGCACTCACTTTCCATCTCACTTTTGCACATTGCAGATTATGGACATTTATGGACCTTTATGGACATCTACACATACATGCACATTTACACACTTCCTGGACATTTGCATTTATTTCCATTTAAACTTCTCAATTTTTGTCCATTTCTTATAGATATGTTTTATATTTATTTATTTATTTATTTATTTAGAAGCTATATAAGTTTCTATAGCTAAACTTATTCTTATTTTATTCCACTCTTTATTTCTTGTTAATTGTTTTTCGAATTTTAAGGTCACAGCCGGTTGTTTAAGCATTTCACTGCATATCGTACTGTGTATGACTGTGTACGTGACAAATAAAATTAGACTTTGAATTTGAATTTGAAAGATTCCTCTGCAGCAAATATAAAATTATTTTTGAAAAAAAAAAACATTTTTTTTTTTTTACTGATTTCATTTGTATCTGTATTTTTGCATCATTATAAGCATTTGTACGGTGGCCAAGAAGTGCAAAACTAAATAACAAAATCTAAATAACACATTAAAAAACAAATAACAAAACCTAAACCAAAATAACAAATTAAAAAACAAAATAACACACCCAAAAACAACACAACAATTGACACAACGACAATTCAGTCAAACCGGAAAAGGTAGGTACAGTTTGCAAATGAAATTCTTATCGCTGATTGGAAGAAACATCTGTCACTCAAAACATACAGTACAAGACGTACTGTCAAGTGAAGTCAAATTTATTTTTAAAGCACATTTAACACAACTTAGAAGGCCAACGTACTATACAATCCTAAAATACTTTTTTTTTTTAATCCTTTAAAAATACATCTAAATATCCGTGAGACTGCAGTACTTCCTGTATATTTTGAGTGACAGATGTTTCGTCCAATCAGCGGTCCAATCTGGCTTACGTTGGGTTGCGAATTAAATCCTACCGCTAATCTTGAGTGGCAGATGTCTCGTCCAATCAGTGGTAAGAATGTCATTCGCAAGCTTCTTACCGCTGATTGGACGAGACATCTGTTACTCAAAATATACAGGAAGTACCGCAGCCTCACTGACATTTAGATGTATTTTTATTTAAGGATTAATTTCAGTATTTTAGGATTTTACATCACTTTGGTCAACTAAGTTGTGTTAAATGTGCTTTTAAAATAAGTTTGACTTCACTTGACAGCACTCCTTGTATGTTTTGAGTGACGGATGTCTCTTCCAATCAGCGCTAAGTATTTAATTCGAGAACTATACCAACCTTTTCCGGTTTGACTGAATTGTCGCTGTGTTTTTTCATTTGTTTTATTGTTTTCGGGTTTGTTATTTTGTTTTTTCATTTGTTATTTTGTTTTGGGTTTTTTTTATTTATTAATTGTTATTTTGTTTTGAGTTTTGTTATTTTGTTTTTTCATTTGTTATTTTGTTTTGGGTTTTGTTTTTTTTAATTTGTTGTTTTGTTATTTTGTTTTTTAATTATTTTGTTTTGGGTTTTGTTATTTTGTTTTTTAATGTTAATTTGTTTGGGGTTTTTTAAATTTTGTTTTTTAATGTTATTTTGTTTGGGGTTTTTAAATTTTTGTTTTTTAATGTTATTTTGTTTTGCACTTCACGGCCATCGTACATTTGTTTACTTATGATTTTGCTATTACTTTTTATGAGACCCGAGTAAAGGAAGAAAAATCCGATACTGCTTGTCGAAGATGGATCATTATACAATGTTCAGGCAAACAGTAAGATTTTGTTAGAGTAAGGTTCAGGTTCAGTCCTTGCATAATCCTAATATCGAATTCCATCCCATAAACATTGGATCTGCTGTGATATTTTACAACCTCACTTATATATAAGGCATGTCTGATGTGTGCATGTAATGACTAAAAAAAGAAAGACTTTTGTGCTGACACACCTTCATTTATCATCAGTTACTGTACCGTGCGATAACATCCCTAGAAAGCATTGGCATATTACACTACAATATGGGAATGAATTACTTTATTAATAAGCTGAATAACCTCGGATAACAAGGGCATGGGTACGTAGTGTGTTATTTGAATAGAAGTGTAACGCAGCATATGGTAGGATGATTCACAGGATGCTGAACATGCTTACACACACACACACATACATTGATACATAACGTACAGTACATATACACTTTTAAACACATGTTTTTTAACTATTTGGTTCAGTTTTCATAACCACATTGAATCTGAAATGCTAAGAGATTTTGTATCTATTTTTATAGAATGCATTTGTGTTTTCCGAGCAAGTTTTTTTTTTTTTTTCCTGTGGAAGTGAGAACAGCTTTCTCACAGCACAGTGGCCTCCCTCAGGGGATTTAGCCATTTGTCAGCTCTTTATTACGCTGTGGCAGGACAGATTATGATGATAAATGGCTGGAATTCTCAATATGGACTTTTTTTATGGTGCATTGAAGGTGTGTGTGTGTGTGTGTGTGTGTGTGTGTGAGAGACGGAGAGATAAAGCTCCAGTAGCACATAAAAATAATTTAAATTAAAAATAATAAAACAAACAAAAGGACCATAAATGACTTTTGGAATAAAATTATCATACATTTTTACAATACAATAATTATTTGTAATAATAATAATACAAATTATTATTATTATTATTATTATTGTTATTATTGTTATTATTATTATTGGAAGCACTGTGTCCATGTTAGATTCCCACCTTGGAGTCTGTGTGCATGGAGTTTGCATGTTCTCCCTGTGCTTGGTGGGTTTCCTCAGGGTTCTCCGGTTTCCTCCCACAGTCCAAAGACATGCAGATTAGGATAACTGCCGTTCCCAAATTGCCTGTAGTGCATGAATGAGCATGTGAGTGTTTGTGAAACTCGCACACAAACCTTAGGCAGAAATCGAACCCGAGACCTGGAGGTGCACGGCAACAGTGCCACCAGTTGTATTATTATTATTATTATTATTATTATTATTATTATCTCTTAGCGATATCATATCTAGCTGTGTCCATTTCTCAAGCACCCCTAAACAGCTTTTTCTTACTTAATCACAACCGTCAGGATTTTGACCCTCATCCTCCGCCACCACTCTGACTCTCCTCCATTTCATTTCCAGGATATGGAGCAGGGGTGCTCGCTGTACCAAACCTACCCCGAGGATGAAAGCCTCGCAGCGGAGGTCTACAGAAACCCATACTCCACTGACGGCTGCACCGCAAGGGGCAGCCCACGCCACATGACCATCACAGAGAGATTGCGGAAGGTTATCCAGGAGCTCGTGGACACCGAGAAGTCCTACGTGAAGGTACATGCAGGAGAAAGACAGCTCAGTTGGACATGTGGTTCGGTCTTAAGTATTTATAGATGAAGGTCCTCTTTGCATGAGAAATGTCCACTAATCACTAAATCGTTAATGCTTTGTTGTGTTGTGTGTGTGTGTGTGTGTGTTAATCAGGACCTTGGCTGTCTGTTCGAGATCTACCTGAAGCCTTTAGAGAAAGAGACCTTCCTCAGCCGTGGCGAGGTGAGTGCTCCTTCCTCCACACTCGCACCGAAGAGGAGTGTAGTTTTTGTGATGTTCCCACGCGGTTGGTAGCCATTAAATTGGAACGAGCAAAAGAGCCATTTGTTTCCCACCTTGCCAGCAGGTGGATTGGCTGTGATAATTACCGCGAGGTGTAAATGAGTATTTGAATGGTGCCCTGTGGTAGACTGGCATCCCATCCATGGGGTATTCAAGCCTCCCATAGACTCTGGATCAGTCACAACCCTGATCAGGACCGAAGATACATAGATAAATGAATGAATGTTCAGGTCTAAGTCTTCTCTAACACAAAGAATCGGTCTTGCCTGGTGCAGGTTAATCAAATCCCTTACAACCTTTGTCCTCACTTAAAGCAAATATCTTCAGGTTTTGATGTTGTTGCCTTCATCTGCCACATTTCTCACCTTCTATTAGATGGAGTCGTTATTTGGCAGCCTGCCAGAGATGCTAGACTTCCAGAGGGTGTTTCTGCAGACGCTGGAAGAGAAGACCAGCTCGTCTCCAGATTCCATGACGCTCCAGACGGCGGAGCAGCTCAAGGTAACTGAGTGTGCAAACCTTGATCATACATACATATATACTGGAAAAGAATGATACTGTATCTTAGCAAGAACATTTTGAATTAGGTCAAATTTATTTACAATTTCTTGTTATAAGACAAATCATACAACAAATCAATGAAAAGATTATTACATCTATTTCCTGGCATATTTTACTATTTTTAAGCTTCTAATTTTTACTTATTCTATTTGCAAATGTTTTCCCGTAAATTAAATTTAAGGCGGCACAGTTGCGTAGTGGTTGGCACAGGGATGTTGCTCCTCCAGGGTCCAGGTTCGATTCCCATCTCGGGGTCTGTGTGCATGGAGTTTGCATGTGCTCCCCATGATTGGTGGGTTTCCTCTGGGTACTCTCGTTTCCTCCAACAGTCTAAATACATGCAGATTAGACTAACTGCCGTTCCCAAATTGCTCATAGTGTGTGAATGAGTGTGTGTGTGTGTGTGTGTGTGTGTGTGTGTGTGTGTGTGTGTGTGTGTGTGCGTGTGTGTGTGTGCCCTGTGATGGACTGGCACGCCATCCAGAGTGTACCCCACCTCGTACCCTAAGTCTCCTGGGATAGACTCCAGACCCCCCAGTCCATTTTATCCGTTAATAAAAAAAATCTTTGAAGTTTATAAATAGTAAAATATGACTTTTAAACTTTATATTTATACCTTATTTATTTAATATGAAATGTTTTATAATTTACTTTGATTTAACATAATTGTTTAAGTTTTTAAAAATTTTCTTTCTTATATCTTCCTTGACGATTTTCTTCCTCTACCAGAAACTGCTTTCCTCACTGGGAGGATCTTTTCTATACTACGCCGACCACTTTAAGCTCTACAGCGGCTTCTGTGCGAACCACATCAAAGTCCAGAATGTTCTCGAACGAGGTAAACGTCGTCTCAGACCCTCCTCTTCGCTGTGTTCCAGTTAAACCCACACGACAAGCACAATATAACGCAAAACCATACCGTCCATAAGCTGCATAAACAGGTTTTCTTGTTGTTTGCCTGCAGCCAAGACAGACAGGGCGTTTAAAGAGTTCCTGGAGGAGAGGAACCCCACCAAACAGCACTCGTCCACGCTGGAATCCTACCTCATCAAGCCTGTGCAGAGGGTCCTCAAATATCCACTGCTGCTCAGAGAACTCGTGTCCCTTACAGACCCTGAGAGTGACGAGCACTCCCATCTCACAGGTACTGAGTCCACTTTCTCACATGGACAGAGATGTACATGATGGTTCATTAGTCCATACAGATGGAAAACTCCATATTTCCTAACTCTTGCAGATGCTTTGAGGGCCATGGAGAAGGTGGCCAGCCACATCAATGAAATGCAGAAGATCTACGAGGACTACGGCACTGTGTTTGATCAGCTGGTGGCTGAACAGTGCAGCACCAAGAAGGAGGTCAGTATAAGTGAAATGACTATAAGTAATAGGAAGCGCATACAACTGGGCCATGTTAAGGACGCATGAATATCTGCGAAAACATCTGTAATCTCTGTGGCTCAGGTGACAGAGATCTCAATGGGAGAGTTCATCGTCCACGGCTCTGCGCTCTGGCTGAACCCCATGACCTCATTGGGCCGCATGAGGAAAGAGCCAGAGCTCACGATTTTCAGTGAGTATAACACATCCATGCTGTATATGGAGCAGAAATGTTATTCAAATGTCCACTTCACACATCTTTAAATGTAGAGCAGGTAGTGTTCTGACTGTACTGTTCCCTGGTGTTTTAAAAGCACTAGATAATTGCAGATCATAAAACGGTTACAGTAATAACACAACCGATTTTCTTCATCGCAGTCTTCAAAAGAGCAGTTATTCTGGTGTATCGAGAGAGCATCAAGCTGAAGAAAAGAATGGTGAGTCCTGTTTCTATAGGTTTGAATGTTTATGGTGTAGAGGGTTTAAAGAACATACTGTTGGGAACATACACAGATCAGCCATAATATAATATTGACCAGGTTCCCGTTTTCCGACTGTGTGTTCTGTCACCTTTCAATCGGAACCAACATTAGCCACTTTATCAATATGATCTACTGTACACCAGCGCTTCTATTGTGATGGCTATACAACAGGGTCAGAGCCAGAATTCCAAAACTGCAGCTCTTGTGGGACGTTCCCATGCTGCAGTTGGCAGGACAAACCAAAAGTGATCCAAGGAAGGAAAACCGGTGAATTGGCGACAGGGTCATGGGTGGCCAAGGCTCAATGATGCACATGGGGGGTGTGATGTCTGGCCCGTGTAGTCCGATCCAATAGAGGATCTACTGTAGCTCAAATTGAGGAAAAGATTAATGCTGGTTTCAATAGAAAGGAGTCAGAGCACATATTGCATCACTGTTTTGGTGGCAAAGGGGAGGGAACCTATTCAATATCAGGTGGGTGGTAATCATGTTATGGCTGAACAGTGTATGTAGTTGTTTCTTCAGTACTGGATGAATTCTAATAGACTAATCAGACCACAGTCCATGGCGTAATCCAAAATTTGCTAATAAAACCCTTATATTAAATTAGACAGCCCATTCCTGCACTGCTATATCACCCAACCACATCAGACATTCTACCCCTAGTTCCACTCTAACAAATACTCCCAACCACAAACTGTCAGACCACAGTTTCTGTCCAAAACACCAATATGACTAATCAGACCCCATTTCCTCACCCCAGAGACTTCAGGACTGAGCTTAGCGCTTGGCACATCTTCAGTAACATGAGACACAGCATTTTGTTTTGTCTCATTAATATAAAGAGTCCCCAGATACAGCCCTGGCAGAGCCGCTACTTCCCATGTTTATGCCCCCAAGTGTTTTATTCCTTATGCTGCTAATTGTACTGCATTTCCCTCATGACCAAAACACAGTTGTAACAAATCCTGGCCAATTCTGTGCCCTAACTGTGTGAAGGACACAAACTCAATACTCAAGTACTTCCCTTAAAAGGTGCTCCACTACATGCAGAATTACTTTTTTTGGACAAAAGAAATCATAGTTACATCATTGTATTGATTCGTGGTGTAAGTCAGGGGCGGCAACGTTTCAGTAAAAGCTTGGATTTGGAGCCTGAAAATAAAAGCACTGGTTCTGGGAATACATGCACACCATGCTCCATTGCACCCAGTTTTTGCAACTCACATTTGAAATATTCACCCCAAAAAAAACAATATGGCCTACCTTACCCACCCACCAAATCACCTCCATGTAGGGCAGCAGGGGAGTACCACAGAACGCTGCGCCCTGTACATAAATGCTCTCATTGGGGACCCTTCCTTTCTTGATATCTCTCAAAATTTCATTCCAGAATGATAAGAACCCTCCGGTCACTGGGACCCACTGGGGTAGTCAGTTGTTTTAAATATGAAATCATGAGAATCTGCAAATGAGAGCGTGTGAAGATGGGTGATTCCCTGAGTCTCATGCTCAAATTTAGAAGCTCTTTTGTAAATTATAATCTAATGCTTATACTTTATGTTGACTCATATAGACAGCATCCCGCTCTGGAGATCTGGACCCCTTCAAATTCCGCTGGCTCATTCCAGCCACATCTCTACATCTCCGACCTGGAAACTCAGCAGGTGTGTATTGTGTGACGATACAAGACAATATGGAAATGCGATCAGCAGAACATGTTTAAGACTTTCCTTCTGTTTAATAGGATCTGAGAATCCCTGCCTTTGGGAATTGGTCCACACTAAATCTGAGGTTGAAGGAAGACCAGAGACGGTTTTTCAGCTCTGCAGCAGGTAGGACAGTGATCGAGACTTAGGAACAAAACTTTGAACATACAGAGATGCACAATGCAATTTAGCTATGTTTCCATCAAAGTACCCGGGACTGATTTTAGTTTCTGCACCATAGTTAGTACTTTTCCCAAACCTGTGTCTATTTAGGTGAACTTTAGTACTGTCATCCCTGAGGTATATCAGAAAAGTAATGGCACACACCATACATTGCATTTCCACCGTACATTTTTTCTAGTCGAATGCTATGTACGTATGGCAAACGGGATCAAAGTTGCGCTTGAAACTGGATGTTCATGTTTTAATCAGCGCCAGCTTCCAATTTGTTATAATTTACATTTAGTGTTTCTTTTAGTCTTAAACTGCTAAAATGAAATAATAAATCATTAGTGGGCACTCAGGGCACCCTTGCAATTTTTACTGTTATTTTCAGACCGCAAAAACTTTGGATTAATATGGGATCCGACCTGCGGTTTTCCCAAAATTCCTGTTTTTCCAATTCAGGACTGGGCAGCGGTATCGTCCTGAATTGTGCACACACCCGTATAAAGCTTAAATTAAAATGAAATTAAAACGGGTTCTCCTGAGTGCACCTGGAAAACAAACCTGGACACATTCTCTGGACCTGTGAGTTTCTTGTGCAGGGGGAGGCGTGGTTGTAACGAGTGGCCCAAGCCACGCCCCCAAGCCATGCCCCCCAAGTCCACGCCCCCAAGTCACTTTACATTTTCAACGAGTACATTTGAGTCCAATTGAACCCATTTAATGCTGTATGGTATATAATTACTCTCATTCACTCACTCACTCATTCATCATCTATACCACTTAATCCTGTATTCAGGGTCACGGGGGGCTGGAGCCTATCCCAGGAGACTTAGGGCACATGGCAGGGTACACCCTGGACAGGTTGCCAATCCATCGCAGGGCACAGACACACACACACATACACTCACTCAGCCTAACCTGTCTTTGGACAGAATCCCACCAAGCACGGGGAGAACATGCAAACTCCATGCACACAGAGACGGGAATCGAGCCTGGCCGGGGATCGAACCCGGACCCTGGCAGTGCAAGGCGACAGTGCTAACCACTACACCACCGTGCCGTCTTTGCTATTTATAATCAAGCCATTTTCAGTGTTTTACATGTCCATTGCGCCCCCCAATTTACCATTTTTACAGGAATTGTATCTATTTTCCATTGATTAAGCTCATTTTGTCTTTTTTGTCTGTTAAATACAGTAGTCTAGAAAGCAAGGTGAACGTGGTGAAGGCCATCCGCTGTGTGCTGAGAGAAAATGCCAAAAGAAGCGCTCCAGCTGAGAGGGGTTTCAGAGACAATCTGACTTTCCCCAGGAGAAGCCACCAAGCCACAGTAAGAAGCAGATCCTGGACCAAGACACTTCAACCCGGTGAAGGACATCTGCTTGGTGGAGACACGCATTCAGAGCCTGGCATTCCCAAAAACACATGCCCGTCTCTGGGCTCGGGCGCCAGGCTGGGTTCCCTCACCAGCTCACTGGAGGCCCAGCTTCAGAGACTGAGCTTCATGGAGGAAGTGCCACAGGAAGCCAGGAGCAGAAACTCTAGTCACATGACCATGATGGAGAACGCTTCTGACATGGAAGTCGGCTCCCTGCTGGTTAGGGACTACAGTGTGCAGAGTCTGAACTCTGCGGTTAATGAAGGCGGTTTCTATGACACAGTCATGGGGGTCCAAAAAGCTGCCATTTCAACACTTTAGAGGGATGATAAGGCGATATGAGAAAGATGCGGAGCCCTTAAACATCATTTGCACAATTGTTCATTAGTATAACAAACAGTATGTACTTTAAAAAAATGTAGCACATAGCAAAGACAAAAGCATCATCTGATGAACTGAAAATAGTCAGTGATAGGGTGGCATGATCCTGATTATTTTACAACGACAGCATGTCTTAAAGTGTTTTGTTCTACTTATACCACAGCAAACCACTGACAATGAAGAGTATTTACTAATTAATTACTCACTCACTCATTGTCTATACAGCTTTATCCTGTATACAGGGTCACAAGGGCCTGGAGCCTATTCCAGGCAGGGCACACACACACACAAACACACTACAGGCAATTTGGGAACACCAATTAGTCTAATTAGCATTTTTTTGGACTGGTGGAGTAAACCGGAGTACCCGGAGGAAACCCACCAAGCACAAGGAGAACATGCAAACTCCATGCACACAGACCCCGAGACGGAAATCGAACCCGGACCCTGTAGGTGCGAAGCGACAGTGCTAACTACACCACCGTGCCGCCACTAATTAATTAACAAATCCTAATTATTTTTAGAACGCACTTCAATTCATTTATTATCCACCTTCGTTTTCTGACCTGCAGACACGCAGCTACGACTTTACTACGTGTAGTAAGTGCTCAGTGCGCATAGTTACAGATTGCTGCTTGTGTAAGCACTCTTTTAAACACCGTTAAAAGTTAACGCACCGGTCAGAGCTAACACATCAGGAGTGTGGCTTTGGATGTCACTCGGCTTATACTTTAGTGTTGTATTTAGTCCAGTTTAACCAATCTGGTATTCTTTTGATGATTGCTGAAACGAAAAAACAGGGTCTTCATTGTAGTGCAGTTGTAATGTAGTACAGTAGCTCCGACCTTTGGCCGACTGTTACGAAGCCTGAATGGCCGACGGACGCTGTGTGTGAACTTGCTGCCTTTGGTCCTGAACGCTGCAATCACACGTGGCCTTGCCTTCTCTCATTAACGCTCTGATACTTGGACCACACTGATTGTGGATGTTGTTTTTTTTTTTATATTTGTACTTTTTTTTTTGACAAAAGCTTTTCTCGGTTTAGTACAAGAACAGCTTGCCTTTGCTTGTTTTGTTTTTTACAAACTTGAACAAGAAAAGTTTTTAAACTAAATATTTTCTTAAATTAAATTGATTGCAATATGTAATGTGTTTGTGCTTTCCATCAATTTACTGTATTTAAAGTACCTCTGGAAATGTTTTTTGTAGTCTTATGTAATTTATTTGTAAATTATGATATATTCACTATCAGAGCAGCTCTTTTTGTAAAAAAAAAAAAAATTGAAAATAATAAGCTTATGTTGTAATATTTAATAAACGTTTTCTTGTACTTTCCATTTTTTAATTTGAATTTGTTTTAAATGGATAGTTCAGTTGTACTTCAGTTGTACAGTGAAGTAAATGCAGGTAGTACCCGACTTAAGATCAATCGAGTTACGAATTTCCACAGATACGAACGGACCGCGGTTTGTGTCTAACATTCGTAGATACAAACATAACAGCTTTACTTTTACAGTGGAACCTCGGATCGCGAGTAACGTGGTTTACGAGTGTTCCGCAAACCGAGCAAGGACTTTTAATAATTTTTTATTCGGAAACCGAGCACGTATTAGTTTACGAGCGCCGAGTATCATGCCTCACACATGCGACTCTTATTTTGACACCGAGCGTCACTATCTCACCTTCTCATTCTAGATACCTACATAACTACTTCCTGTAGTAATACAGTTATTTTCAGTGAAATACAACAATTAAATTTGGACAAAACACACCGTAACTTCAAACGACACAATTTGATTTATTTCAGTGGTGCTGCTGTAGCTTCATATCAATCTTAGCTGACCTTTGGAATGCATTTTAGAATGCCTAGAATAAGGGTTGTGACCGATTCACCTGTATTTTTATCAGAACCTGATAATAAAGTCTAATTGTGACCCACACAGCTTCCCACAGTGTGGGCCCTTGTGACCCTTTTTGACATCCACAGGCATTCTTACTTGATTGATCGGTTTCATGTATTTCCTTTTCTATTGTCGATTAATTAGTATACTGCAAACTTATTGGCCGTTTTCAAAAACTAATGGATGAGCTTAACAACATATTGTACATTGAAAAACATATTTATGCTTAAATATATATATATAACTCCTGATTATCAAGTCAAGTCAAGCAGGCTTTTATTGTCATTCCAACCATATACAGTTAGTACACAGTGAAACGAAACAACGTTCCTCCAGGACCAGGGTGCTACATACATGCAACAACATAAATTTACAACACAACTTTTTACATTTTTAAGTTAATCTAAAAGAACTATCAAATTTCTATACAAAAATACACAATAGACAAAGTGACAAACACAACAATGTAACCCATAACAGTCCTTTTTTTGATGAAGTATGAATTGAGGTAGTGGGAAGAGCAGCAGTAAACAGTTTACACTTTCACTTACTCACTCGTCATTTATACCGCTTTATCCTGTGTACAGGGTCACGTGGAGCCTGGAGCCTATCTCAGGAGACTTAGGGTACGAGGCGTGGCACACCCTGGATGGCACACATGCATACACACACTACTGAGAATTTGGGAACACCAGTTAATTTAATCTGCATGTCTTTGGTCTGTAGGAGGAAACCCACCAAGCATGTATGTAGTTCCCCATACAGTACACACAGACTCCGAGGGGGGAATCGAACCCCGACCCAAGGCGACAGTTCTAACCACTAAGCCTAACCACTACTAAACTCACTTGTGCGTTTGATAACCTTTGCACTGTTAACATTTCTGACCGACTCATCACAGCATGGTGCCTGTTTACGGTTCTGATTTTGAACAAATGGGAAAAATCTTTAAACGTTGTGTACAATGTTAATTACTTCCTAGAACCGCGTTTTGCGTATTCTTTGCAAAAGTGGTGAAAAGAGATTGAAGCACGCTAGTTCGTGCCGCTTGTGTTGCTTATAGAGAGAAAGAATAGAACTCAAATGAGTCATAATGACAGCTCTTTTCCCAGGCGCTCGCTTTGTTTCGGGCCTTAAGTGGGTGATGATAATCATGAGTGTGTGGGAGGAGGAGGAGCGTTCGTACCACCTCTGCATGCCACATGATCTTGGTCACCTTTTCAAATTGCAGGAGAGAGGGAGTGATCGCTATCCGCTGGAGCTATCCACCTCTCGGGGAAGCTAACGAAACAATCCTCTGCTTGCGTTCCCCCACTCTCTCCTTCCTGCTCCGGATTACTGAGGGAAGTACTCAGACGTGTTATTTTAAAGCTGATTTGGACATGAGCATGGAGAAATTCGAGAAGGAACGAAGCACTGAATGTGATGTGTGAATGTGATGTGGGAAGCCAGCGTTGCCACAGTAACACCTTTGTGGAGGAGTGTAAGTCCGGCCCATTTCACTCGCGCGCAAACAGTGCGTGAGGCTCCAGCCCTGACACACACACACACACACTCCCTCCTGTCTCCGAGAAGGGGTGCTCTGAACACTAATGAGTGTGTAAGAAAGAGGGGGAAATAAAGATCAACTCTGTACTCTGGTCTCTTGCTTGGGACACACACACACACACACACACACACACACACATTTTGGCATGTTGGAGCCTGGAGATCGACTGATTTTCAGATTTTTGGACACAGTCTTTCTGACTTCACATGTGCATGGAAGTGTCAGACCTCTCACACACCTCAATGATGGACACACTGTCAGGTGACCTCCTCGGGAAGCTGGAATATTGCAACGAGGTTTGTACGCTTACATTACATTACTATTCTTCTACCTAATAAAGTGTTCGAAGTAATTTATTGGTATAGTTATCATCTGTGCAATTCTGAATATGTGCAAAAGTATACATGAGTTTCAGTATATGTGGCAGCCTGGGAAAAAAAAACGGTTCACATCCTGGAATTTTCACATTTTCTGACTATGTATGGTACTGAAAAGCACTGACATCCTCGAACAGAAATATGGATCTGTTTACTCTGAAAAATCTGATCTCCAAAAGTGAAAAAATAAATAAATAAATAACTAAATAAATAAAAGCTGCATATAAGGATTTCATTTCAGTGAGCATCATGGACATTCAACAGCCTTAATCCGAATACAATCTGAACTGAATCGACGTATATGATTTTTATGATGTCGTGTAGTTTTTCAACAAATTAAATTCACATTAAAGCATGGGTTATATAAAGTTTTTCGACAAAACTGACTCCTTGATGAACTGACTCCTTAAACAACATGCATGAATATGTTTACAAAGTAAACATAACGTAGTTCGATATCCTCATGGTGGTCATGTTTCCTTTATGTTAATGTGCTGGAAATTCAAGTACAAATCAGACATCTAATCAGTTTTCAGGACCAATACACCTACTACTGTATATACCCATGCATTGAGTTACTGTATAGAACTAAAACAAACAAACAAACAAACAAACAAAACAATACATTTCTTATTCGGCAGATACATTATACGGTATATTGGACGTCTAGGTAGGCAGTACCAAAGCCATCATTCATATTACGAGTGCCTTCTTTACATCACCTGATTTTTTGTTTCTTTTAACAAAGTTTGTAATATTTATATATTTCTGTTTGTCCATAACTTGTAAGCTATGTAAACCTGTAAACTTGTAATGCACTAAGAACAGCAACAAAATCTTCCCCCATTCTGTTCCAATGACCCCAACGTTTTTTGGACACATTGAACATTGCGAAGTGTGATATCTTAGTAAGTGAAAATACCTTGAAAACCTGGATAATAAAATTGATCTGAAACCTTTTAATATGCCGTAGGATTCAAACAAGGCAAATGGAAGATTAAGTCTTTTCTAGACAATCTCTACTACTTTTTAGATGTACATTTTTTTGTTGTTGTTGTTGATCTATTAGAAGATATGTTTGCTAGGTTTAAATATTTGTTTTGGTGCAAAATTATCTGCTATGGAGCACGAAATTAATGTTTAAAATGGGGGAAAAATTGACTAGAAATAAATTCAAATTCAAATTTTATTCATCACACACACAGCCATACACAGTATGATATGCAGGGAAATGTTTTAACAACCGCCCTTGACATGAAAATCTAAAGAAAAATAGAGTATTTTAAATAGAGAAATATGAAATAAGAATATAATAAAAAAGAAAAATAGAGTATGGAAAGTAAATATTTAAATAGGGAATATAAAATATGAAATTTAAATATAATTTAAAACAATTACAAAATTAAATTTAATTAATTAAAAATTTTTTTTTTTTTTTTTTTTACTTTGCACTGTACAATACACTCAATCTTCCATTTGGCTTGTCCCCTATCTTAAGTGTTTTTATTTATAAATTTGACCAGATTGCAGATGCATTGTATTTGCTAAAATATCACTTTTTGATTTAATAAGCAAATTACATTTCCTGGCTGCAAATAGCAGTCCAGATCAAATCCAACGGTTACACTTCACATCACAATGTTAGGTTTATATGAAAAGTGCATGAAACATTTATTCAATATATGTTTGAAAACAAGCATTATTATCTAGCATTATTATGTTGCATCGGCAACAAACTAACTAAACCGCTAACTCTTATCAGGTTAGTCTATTTGTAACATTGTCATTTCTTTCAATACTGCCTCGTATGATTAACTGACTTTGCAGGAACTAAATAAGTACGAGGCGGCACGGTGGTGTAGTGGTTAGCACTGTCGCGTAGTGGTTAGCACTGTCGCCTTGCACCGCCAGGGTCCAGGCTCGATTCCCGTCTCTGTGTGCATGTTCTCCCCGTGCTTGGTGGGTTTCCTCCGGGTACTCCGGTTTCCTCCCACAGTCCAAAGACATGTAGGTTTTTAACAAGAACTGACTAGCTAATCAAGCAGGTTGCTAGCTTAGCTAATATATGTACAAACTATATGACTTTGGGTTACTTTTATTCTGACCACAAACTTTCCACCTTTTTTTTTTTTTCTCTCGAGGTGCTTGACTAAGCTGGACACATAATAGAATATCAGGTTAGCATAATGTTTGTAGTGAGACATGAGTAGCTAATATAGCTGTCTCGCTAAATTAGCTAATACATGCAGGAACTGTCTTGTTTTCAGCCTCAATACAACAATGAATAATTAATTATTTTACTTACTTTACTGAATTCAATTTAATTGCTAATGTTTCTGGGGGAAGAAATGACTATGTAGCTTACTGTAGCTAAGTCAATAACTTAGCATCACACTATGATGCCACTCAATATGATGTGACTCAGGAAGTTATTAGCCACTTTTTGGCATACGTTTAAGGCTTCGCCATGGCTGAACCATTTGAAATATTAAAAAAGATCATTAATGACTTGAAATCACATGAGGCCTGGTTTGGATGGCGATGGTATAAATCCCCTTGGAGGACTACATAAAACTCCACTGGGTGCATTTTGCAAACACTCCAAAATAACTGACTGTCTGTTGAGTAGAGACCATGATGTGCATGGATCCCGTGCCTCAGGCATCCTAATGGCAGCAGATTTCAATCTGTTTGTTGATTCTCATGACTTTTTGAGTATGTTGTCACCCCCAAAAAGCCCCAGATGCTTAAAAAACAAAAATCCTAATCCTTAGAGGAACAAGAGGGCCCTCACACACTATGATGTAATGGAGCTAATAGGGCTGATGTCATAGTGCCTGGGCCCTAATAAAGGTCTGTGTGCATGGAGTGTGCATGTTCCCCAAATGCGTGGTGGGTTTCCTTCGGGTACTCCTAATTGGAAGTAAAAAATTTAGTGTGTGTGAATGACAATCATCATCAAGCTGGCAAACTGACCCTTTAAGCACCTGCTATAGAAACGCTGGGAATATTTCCAGGGTTGGGTGTATCAGTCGCCGGCTGGCATGTGAACAGAATAAAATTCCACATAAAAACTCTTTTTACCTTAGTTGTATGATATAATGTAATGTTTATTTGCATTACCATTGTTTTAATATACATTTCTTGGGACTAAAAAATGTAATTATTATTTTGGCGATTACAACTCTGGCATATTTTCAGAAATGTAATTAATGTACACTTTCCCTAAGAACTAAAGAGTAAAGAGTAAACCCTTTTTTTTTTTATTGCTTTGTGGAATTAATAACCTGTGGACCATCAGAGGCTGTAATTAAACTCATACTATTTTATTTGAGCTTTTGCAGCTTTAATAAAATCAGATACCATGGTCTATACATAATTAATCAGATATGATGAGACATATAATGATAGGCTCAGGGTGTTCTTGAATTCTCATAGAGTTTCAGACATATAAAAAAAAAATGCAATAACATTGGCCTGAATAACCAGGAGAAATAATAAAATGAAGGGGGGAAAAAATGGTCTTATTTGTGGCACACAATTTCTGGCTTTGGAGATATGATGTAACAATAAGGCAGGATTAGAGAAACAGTATGTAAGGGAAAGAAAAAGCTGGATTTAGTGCTGGGGAAGAAAGAGCACTAGAGACATGGACAGGTTCCCATCTCTTATTCCCACACTCCATCAACAGTGCAGGGCTTCACGTGGGACAAAAACACCAACCCAAGCCTCTGCCAATCTGCCACTTTTCATACAAAGCATTTGCGATGGGCATTTCTGAGTGGAAATGAAAAACCATTCAATCAGCAATGTTTAAAGGTCAGTTTGTACAACTGATAAAAACGAAACTGAAAAACTAACTAAAGACAGTTTTAAAGCTCGGTTCCCACTGTGTGTTATTTTTGCAAGGTCCGGGTCAGCTTGTGGTATTTCTTTTCCTTCTGTACAGAATATTTACTGATTAAATATTGTCATGACCTTTGCTGAAGTGGCTCGTAAAGAATGCTGTCTGTTAGTGCGACGCTGAAGTCTAGCAGGCGAAATAAATAACAACATTAAGACTGGCCAACAGAGTTTCCCATAAACATTACAAGTTCAAGGTTTTACTGATTTTCCTCAGGTGTGCTACAGATGAAGTCTTGATGCTTGAGACATGATGCTTCAAGTATTTTTGAGTATACACACAAATTGTGTCTCAGGGGTAGGTTTCTCATTTCTCATCGGCCCCCGTTTTGATCGATTCCCACCCAATACCCAACCCCCCAGACACTGGACCTAGTGCCGGTCCCAAGCTCGGGTACAATGGGACGGTTGCATCAGGAAGGGCATCGGCGTAAAACCTGACCCTGAAGCTGTTGTCTCTAATTAGGGTCAAATTGGTCATGCGAACATGTTAACATTGACAGGCCTAACATGTGAGAAATCTAGAAATAGAACATTTATACAAGTTTTGTTAAGTCTGTATACATTTTTTGACTGTTTTTGATACTAAATTTATTGCTGTATGTTTGATATATGATAATATTATGATATGATTAATATTATTATAGATACATCATACTATTTTTCCTTTTCCTGAAGTGTGATGCATTTTTTTTTTGTCAGACGCTGTGTATATATACAAGGGTTGTCAATAAATTCATGAACGCATGTGATTGATCTAAACCAATTTTTAACCCAAATTGATCATACTGTATGATCAAGTTTGACTCTTCACATTTGATGCTGATAATAAGATGACTGAGGAAACATCACCAGGCGTGCTGAATGGCAAGATTCATTATAAAAAGCTTCTAAATGGAAGTTTAGATTAAAACCAAAGTTGTGTGCTCAAGCCGCCTTCAAGGGGAACTTTTTTCACAAGAATACATTAAATGTAAGCGGTGTCTCAGGCAGCTAAGACTCTAGGTAGTTGATTGTTGATTTTTTTTTCTTTCTGTAACTGAAACAGAGGATGTATTACCATTCATTGCCCGATGTGCCGTCCGGCACATAGAACCATCCAACAATAACGAGTAACATCAGCTTTAATGTCACGCAGCAAGCGTGTCACAAATGTTCAAAACCTATTCTAGCAGTAGGCAGCGTCATCATCAACTTTAATGTCATACTGTGAGCGTGTCACAGACGTTCCTCATAGAACGTAACAGTAGTCGGGACAAACGACAGGCAGGAGTAGGGAGGGACAGCTGAGACATTGGAGCAGTTTGAGGACCGGCAGCAAGCTGACCACACACTCCGTTTGCAGGTAATGTTAGCACGCAGGCGGCAGGATCTCTAGGGATTAGTAATAGTAAAAATGACTATATCTGGGTTAAACTAATAAATAGAACTAAGAAAATTAAGAAACTTACAACTTACTTAACTTTACAAACTTAATTTATTTTAATAAAATAGATATAATATCAATAAGATATAAAAGCCTGAACCGTGTGTGTGTGTGTGTGTGTGTGTATAAATTTATTTAAAATCGAACCGAATGGCACTAAAAGAAATGGCTTCAAATGTCTGAGATTAGCAAAAGCACTTTTATTTTGTACATGTTTCTGCTTTAGTATTATTTTTGTCATTATAAATTATTTTATTGGCACCAGCTTGAGTGAAAAACACATAAAGGAATGCTTAAACGTAATATCTTTAGCATTAGATATGCTTTTCAATAGATTTTAAACGGTCAAAAATCCAATGTCCATGAAATCAGATTGATTTCAGAAGAAATTGATATAATATTAGTAAGAACTTTCTCTGTGACATTGTATTAAGTGACATCACACTGAGTGACATCATAGTGTGATGCTTTTTTTTCCCCAGCATCTGGGGCCGTTTGGAGTTCTAAACATGAAATTCCCCCGTTTTCTAAAATTATGTCATAATGGTATTGGCATGTTTCCTTTAAATGCATGTGTCAAGCGCACCCACTGTATTTCTGCTGCGCCCGGGTGATGATGACACAGGGTGCTTGGGCCCGCTCATCGCTTGCTTGAAACTATTATTTAGGGCCCACGCACTATAGGGTGCGCAGTAAAATTATTTTACCAGCACCAGATTGAGTGAAAAGCACATAAGGAAATGCTTAAACTGAATATCTTTAGTGTTGGATTTGCTTTTCAAAAGATTTTAAAGTGGTTAAAGATCCAATGTCCAATGTGTGTGTATGTGTGAGAGAGATGTGCGTTAACATTTGTGATGTGTGTGTAGAATAGGTGGAATTGTATGTTAAGACCTCCAAAAAGCTGGTGTATGTGTGTGTGTGTGTGAGAAATAGACCGCAGATGTTGGAAAAAAGCATCACACTATGATGTCACTGAACATGATGCACTGAAAGCGTCACTCTATTAAATGTCACAATCACCTTTCAGCATAAATTTAAGACATTATCACGGCTGACCCGTTTGAGATATTAAAAATCCCTCTACAATTTTGCATCCTCAATGTCTTTAGATCGCATCAGCGCAGTTTGATTGATCAAAATCCATTGTGTGCGTTTTGGGCCCCGGGCCACGTGACTCAGGCTTCCTAGCAGCAGAAGCAGCAGGTTCCAACCTGTATATGCCAATTTTCATGGGATTTTTGAGCATGTTAAGACCCCTGAAAAGCCCAAAGAGAATCCCACAAGATTATAGTGTGTATAAGGTATCTGTGAAAATCTCGTGTGAAGGCCCTGTGCCATGCCAGATTCCAATCGGTGTGCTTAATTTCATGACATTTTGAGCATGAACTTCAGATCTCCAAAAAGTCACGAATGCTGGAGAAAATTTTACTTAGACGTCAATTAAACTATGATGTCATAGGGGTGATGTCATAGTGCTTGGGCCAAGTCCATCAATGAAGATATTTGTCATTCTGAATCCATTCTGTTCTGTTAAACATTCATCTAAATCACTTCTCTGTTTTGTTTTAAATCTTTCTATAACAGAAGGTTTTCCGAACATAACAGGTCCTGAGTGGAATAACGTTAAAGAAGAACCTTTCTAAGAAGAACACACAGCTCAAAGATCTGCATGAAAGAAAGTCATGGATCAGATTTAAACTTGGGTATGGATTAACATTTTTATTTTATTTATTTTTTGCTACTTTTCTGGATAAAAGAAGAAATAAAAAGGACATCAAAAGGATGAGGCTTAGATGAGAGGACGGGTCTAAATGCTGTTATTATCCTGCGTGAGGTTCGGGGAGAAGCGGTGGGGTGACCGAAAGACGGTAATTTTGTGCACTTATGTCCTCCGCTCGTGTGTCTCTGTGCAGGTGGCCGTGTGGGAGGTCCACGCTGACTGCAGTAATTAGCGATATAGATGTTTACTGTGGATTACTTTAATCGCAGTGTGTGCAATCGCAATTTTCCCACCAAAGCCGAGTTCCTTTCTTGTCTCTGGGTTAAATATTGGGGAAGGAAAGAGGAACCTTTGGAAGGTTAGAAAGAGTCCTGGTTTATACCAAGTTAATTCGGCAGATTTTTGTTGTTGTTGTTGTTGTTGTTCATGTGGTGAGACAATAAATACGGCACATTGCCCTCGCATGAGCAACTGAATGACCTTCAGGTGAGGAAGCATTTGTTCAGTGGTCAGGTTGAGCGCTAATAGATTGCAGATTGCGGACAGTCCCGCATCGAGACAACGCTGGAGGATTTATTTATTTATTTATTTATTCATTCTTTTATTCACTCATTTCTTCATGAACAGGGCAATTTATTATATTAACAGAACAAAACTGACACTTTTGTCTTGTTGCTTTGTTTTGTCCTGACTGATGGATTCCTTTTGTCTTTTAAGGTTAAATCGTTCGGAGATGCCATGATGCACCTACACTGCATTACGAACAACATCAGGAGGGTAAGCATTAAGATTGTAGGCTATATGGCGTAACTGACATGACTGATGCGTGGTCCGCTTTATCCAGCGTCGCACGTCCTTATCTATAAATTACACCAATCACAATAGCGAAATGAACAAAGGCAGTAGGCGATTTTGCCGTTCTCATGCTGGCTGGCAGAGATAAGAGCAAAATCAATTAACTCTCACAAAACGGGCATGCTTGTCCAAATAGTAGACTCGTTTATTTATTTATTTTTTCTATGCTAGTTATTTTACCTGTTTTTTTTGTGTGTGTGTGTGTGTTTTTTTTTTGAAGATTATCATTGCCCGTTGAGCGAACATTGCCAAAGGGGCTTCTCCGCAGTTGGACAAGCAGAAAGAAAATAATTAGCCTTTCCAAAATCACAATGTCACTTCCCCGCTGCAAGTTAAACGCAGCCAGTTAATGTCCTAAAAAGCGAAAGCGAAGGAGGGAGGGAACGAGAGCAGGAAAAAAAAAAAAAATCCAGTCTCCCATCCCAGGCACCAGCCCCATGCGCCTCATCTGTCAGGACGTCACGCTTGCTTGCTCAGTTCAGTTCTCATTTCGCTCTTTATCGCAGCCCGCCGGAGCCCGTGCCGAGGAAATTATCTGGCCTGAGCAGTGGTGATAGGGAGACGCGGAGCACGGACGGGGGCCGCCGCTGCCCGGTGAAAGCAAAAAAATAAAGGAAGGGAAAAGGGGAAGGACGCCGGTGACATCATGCCTTCGTCCACTATGCAGATCTTCGCCTTCATTCTGGCGCTGCTTGGGGTTCTGGGTGCCACCATGGCCACGCTGCTACCCAACTGGAAGGTGAGCGTCAGCATGGGCTCCAACATCATGACGGCTATCTCGCAGATGCAGGGCCTCTGGATGGACTGCACCTGGTACAGCACGGGCATCTTCAGCTGCACGCTCAAGTACTCTGTACTGGCGCTGCCCGCTTACCTCCAGACTGCCCGCACCACCATGGTCCTCTCCTGCCTGCTGGCGACGCTCGGGCTCTGGCTGGCAGCCCTGGGGCTTAAATGCACTCACTGGGGCGGCAGTCAAAGCTCCAAGGTACAAACTGCGATCGCTGCGGGGACGTGCTTTGTCCTCGCAGGTTTCCTGTGCCTCGTGCCCGCGTCCTGGTTCACCAACGAGGTCATCACGACGTTCATGGACTCCAAAGTACCCCAGAGTGGAAAGTACGAGCCGGGAGGAGCCGTGTACGTCGCGTTCGTGTCGGCCGGCTTTCTCTTAGCCGGAGGCGTCATTTTTTGTCTGTCGTGTCCCAGGAAAACGGACGGGGCCACTAATTGCGGGTTATCCAACCCTGACAAGGTAATAAGCCAGGAGCCGCAGAAAAAGGAGCATCGAGAACAACAGAGCCAGACGGAGCCACCGGAGCCGCCGGAGCACAAAGAGAAAGCGGCGCAGGAGAAACTCCAGCTGGATCATCAGCAGCCGTACCACTCCCCATCTCGCAAGCGACCTCAGGACAACACCAAGGCCCTCTACAGCCTGCAGGACTACGTCTAAAATCCGGAATCTCAGGGAACAGAGCTCAGGATTTACACTCGGCTGTCATAAGCGATGAGAAAAAGAAAAGGCGGGAGGAGCGACGACGCTGCCTGCAATTCCCCCCCCCCCCCTCCTTTTGTCGGGCTCTTTCATGTACTCTGGTCGCGAGTGCAAGTGGAGCGTTTTCAGAACATTACCGAGAACTGTGTGTATCCTCAGGTGAAACGAGAGCATGAGAAAGTCGTGTCGCTAGCGATAGACGTCGCTACACGCCAAAGCTTTGAACTCAAGTCTGCATGCGAACAAATTTGAAAACATGAAATGACATTAAGCTTTAATTCAAGTGAGCGATTCTTGCTAAATGTCTGTGGCTCGGTATCATCGCGGAATGCTTAGCAAAAAAAAACAAAACCTCGGCTATGAAGCATGTTCACACCATTTAGACGAGCTGCGTATGGCAGAACAAAAGTCTAAACACCAGTGTAGAGACGCTACAATGTCCTGTGCGTGTTTTCCATTGAGTCTGGCGGAGCTGAAGCATATTGAAGCGCACATCATCTGAGGTAATGAAGCTTTTCGCTTTCCCATTAGCTTCGCTCCGGATGGGCGCACACTGCTCATTTATTGCACGTGAGCACAGATGCCGAGTGCGTATGTGTGTGTGTACACACACACACACACACACACACACACACACACACACACACACACACACACACACACACACACACACACATAATCAAGCTCACCTCCTTCTCCAAACACACACTCACACACACACTCACACACTTGCTGCGGGGGTAATGGGGTCTTGCACCCAATCATTTTTAGCGTGTGTGACCGCCTGTCATTGGTGCAGGAAATGCAGCAGAAGCTGTTCTGAGGTACACGACATTGCTGCGGTGTGTTCCCCCCCTCTCTCCCTGGTGTTCCGTAGAGAAACGAAAGCCTTCGGCCACATCCGAGCCCTTTAATAGGTTTAGCAAAACATTCCTCGCCACAGGTCACATGGTTTACACAGAGAAAGCTAGTATTTTTAGAACGTAACCTAAAGAAGGTAGCGTACAGTGACTAGAAAAAAAGGACTAGAAGAGTTGCAAATACACGTTCAAGTACATTCAGAGAGATCTGTGTTTGTGATTGATTGGCCAAGATGTGCGTATTATGGTGAGATTTATAATCGAGAACGTCTGGGTGAATTTTGGAAGGGCACGTGGCGGACATCTTGAACTAAAAAAAAAACCTAAATGTTAAAAAACTAAAAGCGATGCAGCGATGACACTTAAAGCTCCAAACATTTTAGACTTTTTTTTTTTTTTTTTTGGAATGATATTTTTTTGAATAAACATAATGTAAGCCTCAGGATTGTGCATTATAGAGTGACATACTTTTTTTTCAGTAACTGAATTTTTGTTCATTTTATTTATTTCAACTATATGAATAAATAATATAAAAAATCAAAAAAGTTAAATAAAAAAGTTAAATAAAAAAGTTAAATAAAAAAGAAACATGGGTTACATACTGGAGGCAAATAAATGGCACAGATTTAATGTTGCTTTTGGTCGGTTCTATGATAAAAAAAAAATAATTTTATGATAATAATAATAATATGATTTCAAGATTCAAGATTGAAAGAACTTTATTAATCCCAGAGGGAAATTGTTTATTACTGGTTACAGTTGAAAGGAAAGTAATAAGTAGGGGAAAAAAAATTATAAATAAAATACAATAAAATACAATAAAATAAAAGCAGATAATAAACATGATAATATACGGTTGTATACAGAGCAGTTGGACTACAGAGGTTCTTAGATGGATGATAATGTAATAATAAGCTCATTTTGCGATGTCATTCCTGTAGCAGGAACAATTGACACATTATAAACGTAATGATGACTTTCGTTCTACCTGACATCCGAAAAAACCCAAATACAGTAAAACACACAGTTTGAAGTCATGAACGCCGTCATTGCTGGTGTTAATGATCACTGACCTATGCATGGATGGATCTGTGCCGCTTGAACTTAAAGGAGTCCATATTGGATTTTTCTCTGCTATAAAAACTTTAAACGTTGAAACGAGTGTGTGAGTGTGAAGATTTGGAAACGTATTACGGAAGGTATTTATGATAAGCCAGACTTCTATTCTCACTCGTTCCAGCGACCTCAGCCTCAGCACAGCCATCTCGACACCAAAAATATCTCGCTTAGTCAATTCCATTAAACTGCAGATGAGGATTATAATTTTGCCAAATTCTTCAGTTTAAGGTGCCATTCATCCTGATCTTAGTTTTAATCTTTCATTCCAGTGACCAGTGCAGCCAAGCCTTATCTCATACAAACAACTAGAATATATTATTATTATTATTATTATTATTATTATTATTACTCTCTTCAGTATCTCTGCATCTAATAAGTTGCCTTTTTGCCTTAATAATTTCAAAAGAGAGAGAGATGAACTAATGATTGTTTATAGCTGCTATAACAGTAACACATTAATACAAAGTATGACTTGTTCTTTAATTATTAATAAAAGTAAATGAATGAATGACTGGATGGATGAATACAGTACTGTGCACATCCTGAGCCACCCCTTCCTTATTTATTCATATTAAACGAAATTATGTCGATTCAATTTAAGAAATGGAAATAAATGTGTGTTACAGTGACAGGCTGCAAAGTGCCTAAAAAAAAAAAACTATTTACAAATTGGTTGATTATATACAGTAGCAACCTCAGCAGCAGCCTCGTTTCCCCTCTCGTCTGTTCCAACCATTCAGCATCAGCGGTACACTAATTAATCACCGGCCTGATCATCCGTCATCATCTGCACCTGCTTCTCAGCGGGTCATGCATTACGTTCGATTCTTCTATCCTTAAATGATTCGTCGGTCACTGTGAGGCTTAAAAAAGGAAAGGGATAAAAGGGGGGGGGGCAAGACTTTTGCACAGTACTGTACATATTCTACATGCATATCTTCTGATGATGAAATTTCTCAAGCTTGTCGTTCCTCACTATGCTGATCTCATTAATGTGATGCTGTGCTGCACATGGTTTGCAGATCTGCTCATTTTTGCCAGAAAGAAGAATTAAAACATTAAACTTTAAACTTTAAAAGAAGAGAAAAAAAAACTCTCATTTAGGACGAACCTTTATCAGTTTAGGATGAGTTAAGACTCTCGTCTATGACATTGAATTTGATCTCTCGATGCCTACGAGCCAACCACAGCCTGTTCGTCAGACATCACATCCTCCAGCCAGACATTTTAATATCAATGTTTTTATTAAACTTTCTTTTTTCCTTTGCTTGATTTTTTTTTTTAATGACTGCTTCACGGCTCAGATCAGGGAATGCATATCTTAAAAAAAAAAAAAAACATTTTATGACATAATTTTCATATATTTCTCATTTTTATCTCTGTTATGTGGTTCAACGGCAAGTGTGTGTTTTAGTACTAATTAAAGCACAAGCCTGTACACTTGTGTCTCTCTCTGTGTTGTGATTTATTTGTCTGATTGTTGAATGAATGTCAGTGAGAAGAGTGATTTCTTTAAATTTACAGTTTAAACATTAATTCGCACAAAGGATGCAACAAAATGGAAGAGCAATGGAATATACAGACATCCATAACAGGAGTGTGTGTGTGTGTGTGTGTGTGTGTGTGTGTGTGTGCGCGTTACGAGGTGTCTCAGTCAGCCAGGGGTCACACACACCACTCTGTATGCCGATCCATCTCCTCCCTCTGTGAAGCAACGGAGCGGCAAATACACTCCATTTACACACCTGACTGGTCTCGGCTTCACGAAGAGACCGGAACCATCCTGATCCACCCGGCCGCATTAAGATACCGGATTTATTCTTAGTGTCTTTTACTATTCTTTTATATAATATTTATATATATATATATATATATATATATATATATATATATATATAGGCTGATAGAGCTTATTTACATCATCATAACATAATTACAAAGAGCACCAATAACATTTTAACATTTTTTTTTTTATTTTCCCGCGATTTTCTCCCTAATTTAGTCGTGTCCAATTCCTCCCCGTCACTAGGGGGCGCTCCCACATTAAGGCTACTACTACCACTAAGCCGGGAGGGCCGAAGACTATCACGTGTTTCCTCCGAACCACGTGACGCCAGCCGACCGCATCTTTTCGAACTGCTCGCTCGCGCACCGTTGGGGGCGGCGTAACACACTCGGAGGACAGCGCTATCAGCTCCCTCCGTTGCGCGAGCTCACAGACGCCCCTGATTGGCTGTAGAGCCGTGATTAATGTGGGAGCGCTAAGTACCTCTCATCCCTCCCCTCTGAAAGAGCTCGGCCAATCAACAATAACATTTTTAACATGAAATGCAAGAGAAAATGAAACAAGTTTTTAAAAAAGCCAACCAAAAAAAAGGTATAAGGAAATAAATCAGAATCGGATAAAGAGATTTATTACCAAGAACATTTGCACACACAAGGAATTTGTTTTGGTGACTAAAACTTTCAGAGACGACACAAAAAGAAAAAAGAAATGGAGTAGGATGTGGGGTTTTATCAAATAAGTCAAATATCAGTAGTATTGCACAGTATTGCACATCTTAATGTTGCACAGATTTTTATTGCAGTTTCATGATTTAGATTGCCTTGGAGGGAAAAACTGTTCATTTGCCTTACAGTCCTGGTGTTCGGTGCTCTGTAACGCCAACCAGAAGGCAACGGTGGCTTGGATGTGAGGGGTCCAAAGTAATAACAGAGAGACGAGAGGGTGAAAATCGTAAGGAATAGAAGTTAAACAATGTGGATTGGAACGAATGGATAGGCTCCATGCCTCCCGCGAACGACCCTGTACACAGGATAAAGCGGTATAAACGATGACTTCGCTGATTGTGTTGATTAAAAGTGCAAATTGTCAAAACAGTTTGCGTGCCGGGTACTCCGGTTTCCTCCGTCAGTCCGAAAACACTCAGGTTAGGCTAATTGGCGTTTCCAACAAATATCGTTTTAGAGCCTGTATGGTGCTGTTGATACCTGCAGGTGATCCACATGGAGAATTCCTGAGGTCGGCTGTCCTGGACCAGTATCGTCAAGTGCGTTTTGCAAAACCCATCATGCTCCATGATGAAACTGTGTCTCATGAAGACCTTCCCAGGAAAGCAAGACCAAAACTTAGCTCTGCTGCAGAGAAGAAGTTCATTTAAAGTTACCAGCTTCAGAAATCACCAATTAACCTCAAACAGCACCTCAGATTAGAGCCGTTATGAAGCTTTACAGAGCAGAAGTTGTAGAGACATCTCAATACCAGCTGTTCAAAGGGGAGTATTGTTTAACAATGTAGAAAGAAATAAACATCATGTGATCAAAGAGTTAGAAGCCGTGTCCGAACGTGTGACGGTGCAAAACAGCCGCGGCAACGTGACCAAACGATGTGCGTCCTAATCTTTAAAAAATCTCAGACTTAGTTTTGTAATTCTAGGATAAATTCCCAGTGTGGACTGTAAACATGGATGTTTCGAGAAAAACAATAACAGCTGCATGATTTGTAATGATCATATGCGAACAGTAGGTGACATGGTGCCAGCTTCAGAGTCGCTGTTTCTATCCAGTTCTGTCTGTGTGGAGTTCTGCACGTTGCTCATGTTGGTTTACTCCGGGCGCTTAGGTTTCTTTTCATTTTCCCAAAACATGATTATCCAAAATGAAAATTTTCTCAATACACCAGGGCCATGATCTGACTGCCTACTTCATGTCTGAAACACCAGCCTCCCAGGAACCCAAACATGTGGAAATGGCTTGGAGCGAGGTCAAGACTGTGCGGGTGATGAGGCAATAACTCTCAGCCGAGTTCGTTTAAAAGAAAAACGTAAACATAAAAAAATTAAATGAGAGAGAGGGAGGCAAGCGTGCTTATCATTACCCCCACGTATAGGAACATTCTCCACATGCCACCTCTATAGATACACTAAGGTAGCAGATAAATGGCTGTGTCTTTCTATTAATAAGAGCACAATATAAGTACAGGAGTCACACAGCTGTCAACACCAGCTCTATGGCAAAGACATACACACATAGAGAAGTGTGACAGGTTGAGAAAATGTCGTAAAACATTTCAGTCTTCCCAGGAATTTGATCATGCAATCCTCAATCACCATGAGCCCAGACCTCCCCGTCTCGTTAGCCAATATTTGCCTTTTATTTGGACCTGGGGAGAAAAGTATATCTCTAATTTAGCTAGTTTATTTACAAATGATGTTCTTAAATCTTTTAAGACACTTGGATTGTCAACTTTACCAAATTTCTTCAACTATTGTACTGTACAGTACGTCACTTTATCCAATCTGAAATGGGGGAAATCCGCTGGTCTGATATTGAGAATCGTCTTCTCCTTCTCCCGGGGTCGCCGAAAGGTCAGATCTGTATAGCCCCCCTGTTATCAGAAACCTTCACTCCTTTAAATCTTCTAATATATATATATATATATATATATATATATATATATATATATACACACACACACACTCAAAAAATAATTAAAAAAAAATATTTTAATTTAAAACTATTAAGATTTATGCATTTTGATTACATATCAAATTTCCATCCATTGTGATTACATATTTTTACCATACCCAAACTAATAATCTTTATTAATTTTATATGCACGTTATATGTTATATTGCAAGTTATATGTAAATGAAATGAGCAAGAATGAGATTTATAAATCCAATTTGTTTTAAATTCATAATAAATACATAATAAACCAAACTTACTTTAAATGCATTTAGATCATTGTTAATAATAAACCCAATTTATTAGCATTAATATATTTTTTATTCCTCCCAAATGCCAATATACAATACAAAAACAACAGACCACCTTGTTTCATATTTTATTTATTTTATACATTTTATGCTTCAAGGTATATTTTTTAAGAACAACAAGCAAAATCCGGATGAAAAAAATGGCAGCAAAACATACTAGCCAGTGATAGAGATAAGTTTCCTCAAGAACTGTAATAAAAGAAAAAAGGAACTTAAGGTAGACAGATAAAATAGCTAAACCTGCTACCAGCACTGCTGACATTACTGTACATTAACATTCAGAGGAATACGGCTCTTTAGTGTCTGCACTTACACTTTTCTATGCATATTTAATTGTGAGATTGTAGTATAGAATAGTGATGGGAAGTATGAATCATTTTAGTGACTCGGTTCTTTGAATCTCGTTCATCGAAATGAACGAACCTTTTTTGGAGTCATTTCGTTCTTTTGACCATGTTACATTTTCAATAAACAGACCCCCAACATGTCTACATACACAACATTTTGGCTATATTTCTTCCAGTAACGAAAATATTACAATGCAGCTAAGGAGATATTATAAACAGAATGAGCATCTCATCATCATATCTTCTAGACCGAGTCGTTCGTTCTTTTGAATCTATTGCACTTCATAGTGGGAGTCACGTGACAAATGAACGAACGACTCGGGACTTGGAAGACTCATTGAGGAGAGCCGTTCAATTCGGTTTCCTATGCACTGCACTGTAGAGCGTCTATGGGGAGACACGTGACAAAAAAGAACGAACGACTCGGACCAAAGGCTCGAAGGTAACGACTCGATTCTGTTTCCTGTACATAACCTGCGGAGGTTTTGCGATGCCTCGCGCATGCGCACCCAGTAGAACATGAACGAATCACTCTCTGAGCCTACTCGTTCCTCTGAGTCACGTTAAAGATTCGTTCAAAAAGAACGAATCGTTCATGAACGACCCATCACTAGCTTACATTTATTAGGGCCATGTGCAAGCTAGCTAGCTAGTGGACTAAACAACAAAAAAAAAGTATAGTCGTTGCATTGATATTAGTGTAATACGATATTAACAACGCTAAAAATATATTTACATATGCAGAAACCAACAAATTATGAATGATGACTACAGATGCAACTTTCCTTAAAACAAGGTCACAATCCAGCTTGATCCAGTGCAAAATGTTAATGAAAGTGTTGCTTCACCTGCTGCTGTTATCGCCCTCTACCGACTGAAGTGTGGAACAGCTTTATTTCCGCTTCTACTGTAAACGATCCCATTTGCAAGATTTGTATGTAAATCAGTCTCGTACGATTTAATTAATTGGATCTTGTTCCGCAGACATTTAAACTAAATCAATACTTTTTAACTGATTACATTAAATCGTTTTCATAATTAACACATTTTAATTAATTGTAAGTAATCTGATTACATAATTTTTTGGAAAAAAAAAATTATTTAAATGAAATCAAAGGGATGCAAATACTTATTACTAAACTACGCCATGATTAATTTTTTGAGTGCATATACAGAACATACACTATATAGACAAAAGTATTTCCCCAAACCTGCAATGACATTGTATGCAAATGCATATACTTGAATATGGTGTTGGTCCCATTCTTCTTGGAAGTCTGTCCGCAAGTTTTTAGAGTGTTTCTGTGTGAATTCGTGTCCATTCATTTCTGAGGTCAGGAGGCACTGATGTTGGACTCGAAGGCCTGGCTCACTATCGTCGTTCCCGTTCATCCCAAAGGTGCTCGATGGGGTTGAGGTCAGGGCTCTGTGTTAGGGCCGGTCAAGTTCTTCTACATCACTATGACACAGTCATGTTGGAATAGAAAAGGGTCTTCAACAAACCGTTGGAAGCATAGCATTGTCCAAGATGTTTTAGCATGCTGAAGTATTAAGTTTGCCGTTCACTGGAGATAAGGGGTCTGATAATTAACAGGTTAGGCCAAATACATTTGTCCGTATGGTGTATCTCACCCCAGCTTTCCTCCATAAAATATACCCTAATGTGTCTCACCTGTGTTTTAAATGGGAAATTGATCCTTTTGGGTATTTGGTAAATGGTTTAGAGAATTAACTATGTATATAATAAATTGTAAAACATCACTAGATCTTCCTTCTGATTCACACCGTTTATTAAAATCTAATCCCTAATCTGTCAAAAAAAAAAAATGTAATTTATACTTATTGTATGGTCATCAACTCAGAACGTGTGTTTGGAGCAAGTGGCTAATCTTCTTCCTAGTCCTGCTCTTTCTTTTTTTCTTTCTTTCTTTCTTTCCCATTCTGTATTCTTTTTTTCTGGATTGTCTTGCCCATTGGTCTTTCTATGGTTACTCTTTCATATCATTGAACAGTATATTGTTTAATGTGTTTAAAAGTCTGTTGCAAGAAAAAAAAAAAACAAAGAAGGAAACTTTAAAGAACCCTTTGTTCTTAGTGTTTGTTTACTTATGAACAATCAAACAGGATAAATCTAACTGAATAAATGAAACTGTAGTGAGTAGAGAATTTTTAAGCCATTTTACTTTGTGAGTGGGTGTGGATGTGAATGTGTGTAGGTTGTCTAAATGTCCACCAGGGGACAGCACTGACTTGGTACTTCAAACATTATTATACTGGACACAAAGGAATAATTCATTTATTACTTGATATGCCTTTAAAGCGTACCTGCTGTGTAGATTGCACATTTATTTTACGAGTCTTTGAAAACTGTGAGCAGCTGAAAGACTAACAATGACAACACTTCCTTGAACTTCTCATTGAGGAAGCTCTTACGCCACAAATCTGTTTATACAGTATAAAGGGTGTTAAGTGTGTTTATGTGCCCTGCAATGGATTGGCATGTCTCTACTAGTCCGTAGTCTCCTACTATAGTTTAGCTTCAGGGCCTGAGTGGGAGAGTGATCGTATTTCACAGTATGAGAGCGCTGCTCAGAAGACTGCCTCCTCGTTAGTATAGTGGACAGTATCTCCGCCTGTCACGCGGAAGACCGGGGTTCGATTCCCCGACGGGGAGAAATCACACTTTTTGGGCCTGTGGTGGTACATTAGGTTAAGATTGCGGGGTTAATGTTTTACTGCCCGAAAGATCGGGTGGTTCGACTGTTGAGCCCTTGAGCAAAGCTTTTAACCCTTTCCGCTCCAAGGGACGGTGTATCTTGGCTGACCCTGAACTCTGACCCCAGCTCAACTGTGATATGCGAAGAAATCTTTTCACTGTGCTGTAAGGTACACTGAATTACCATTAGATTTTGAACACCACAAACTAAGGTGAAACGGCTGGCTAGCTAATAGAAATGGATAAAGCTTTAAAAGCTTCCGATCCTGCATCGCTGGTAACGCTGGATTAATTAAAAATACTGAACTGTATTCGCTCAGATCTGACACAGGATTACGGAGACCGACAGAGAAAGCAAAATGGACAGCTCCCCCTTCTGTTCCGCAATCCAGACATAATAACGATCATAATAATCTTTCAAATAAGGCCATGTGTAACCACGTGAATGGAGAGTTATTGAGACTGCTCAGTATTGTAGGCCGCTGCACTCATCTTGTTATCGTGACATTCCGTATTCGCTAACTAGATACCGCTAATGGGCGCAACCAAGGTCAAAGCAAACCAGCCAAAATAAAGTGCGTGCTGTACCATGATTGGCATTGTTTGTTTTGTTTTGCTTCACTTCGGACCCTGAAATCCGGATGCTGCATGATGCTGTAGGAGATAAAAAGTGCGATATTTTACTTACACTACTACAGCATGTAATGGAGTAAACGTAAAAGGTTTTCACAGAATAACATTTACTTCATCACTGTGTACTTTTGATGTTAATTGTCGTAATGGTTAATGATGTGAACAGCTGTTATTGAGTATGGCACGGGGTGTTCAAGTCAAACCGGGACTTTTGCTTGTGTACAACAAAAAAACATAATCATGAGTGTAAAAACGTTCTCACTTTATTTCTCTGTATAATCCCCTGCCACGCTAATGCACTTATCCCAGTGTTTCACTAGTACATGGACACCATCAAGGAAAGTTTTCTCAGTACTCCGGAGCTAGGATCGGACTGCCTATCTGATCCATATCTGAAACGCCGGCCTCCCAGGAACTCCGTTAATGGCCCAAACATGTGGAAATGGCCTGGAGTGAGGTCAGGACTGTACAGGGGATGTACAGGCAATAACTCCTTTCTGAGATGTGCAAGTGGTGCTGGTGAATGATTGTGTGTACTCTACAGTTCACACAGACAGATGCATCTTTTCCACAAGTTGGTGACAGGTTATTTGTCGATTTTTAAGGATCAGGTGCTGAATGTACATAGAACGTACCTTTTTATGTACATAAAAAAGAGTGCAGTGGCCTACGCCGTTCACATTTTGCACCATTCAAATGTTTTCCTGCAGCTAAGAGTCTTATCACCGCTCTGTAATTGGATTCTTCTGTAAACGTCAATCGCTTTCATGAGAAATTTCATTGCAAGTCCCGGTTTGACTTGAACGCCCATTATTATTTTCTAATATTAAAAATATTCGTAAGATAAGGTGCCATTTTTTCCAGTTCAGAAAGTATGAAAATCCCCTCTGCGGTTATTGTGGGTGTAATAAGGTCTACACAGTATACACAATGACGAGTTCTGGAAATAATAAACAAGTTACTGTTTTATGTTTTTATTACCGAATATGCTATATAATATAATACGTATTTATTGATAACATAATATTGTGGATCTTCAGAGCATTCTCAGTCATCCCTTGCAGTGTACAAGGCTTTTCTTTCCTAAGGCAAATTCTCTGCTGCCTGACAACATCTCCTGTACAACTCCGTACCCTCTGTGGGTCATGTGATGTACACAATCCCTGACTTCTGCCGCTGAGGAATCATCTCAGGGCCAGCATGCGGAAAGATTCCTGGAGCACAACAGGCGAATAAAAACATCCTGTCCTTTCCCGTATCCAGGCGCTCCCGCTGCTCCGAGTCGAGACGCTCCGCATTCCTCTCATAGCCGTGGTTCATGCAGCCGCTGGAGCTGTCACTTCCCATCAGCGCTGCTTCATCCAAGTGTTTGTGGTTGCTCCGGCTTCCTCGGTTAACACCCAGCGACTTTATTACTGTAACTTTTGTTTTGCAAAATCTCTCTTTCACCGCAACATGACTTCTCTCAGACCTCACAAACTCAGTCAGCCTCTGATTGACCAGCATGCATGAAAAGCAAACAAAATATTAAGGTCGACTATAAATGCCCTTACGTCTTCATCACTGCTGAATCATCCAAGATTTATCATGAAACATGGCATGACCACCTCCGTATTAAACCCAGCGGTTGTTTTAATAAAATCCAGATTATGCAACCATATGCTACGCTTAAAAACAATTTAATGTGTTGCGATGTAGGAGTGTTTTAAATCCTGATCCAAAGTGACCAACCTTTTTCGCTTATGTATTGCAAAGCACAACAACAACAAAAAAAAAATCATATTAATGGGTGTGTCTGTCAGTTATTAACTAATTATTACATTAAGTCTTAGTACACAGTGCACTTCTTCAAGTAAAGGCGTGTATCTAAGGAGGATGCCTATTACTTCATCATATTTCCTCCGGTGTAAGGGCACCATCAAGGGCACGTTCATGGCATTTTGTTTTTATGGCATAAAATAAACAAGCCTAATGTTTTAAGGTGGCACGGTGGCTTGCGCCTCTAGGGTTCGGGTTCGAGTTCCCGCCTTGGATCTGTGTATATCTATGGAGTTTGGATGTTCTCCACATGCTTGGTGGGTTTCCCTCGGGTATTCCGGTTTCCTCCCACAGTCCAAAGTCATGCTGATTAGGCTCGGGAATTGCCGTAACCAAATTGCCCATAATGAGCGATGGATTGGCACGCCATTTAAGGTGCACCCCTCCTCAGGCCCTAAGTCTCCTGGGATAGGCTCCGCGACCCTGTACACAGGATAAAGCGGTATAGATGATGAGTGAGTGAGTGAGTGACTCCTTATACAGCAGTAACTCGCTTAAATCCCTTTGAGCCAATCACTCTATTAGTCACATGAGTCTTAATTAGGACGTGTGCAGTCCTAGTCCTTAGTTTAACTCTGCCTTCATCTTCAGCCATATTCCATTGTTGTGTTTGCTGTGATGTGACGATAAGCAGCTCCTGCGGACGCGATCTGAAATGCACCAGGATCACCAGGATCAGACGAGGACACGGCGCAGAACTGGATGAAGCTGCTATTTCTCAAATGATTCCGTCAAAGGTCTGTTTATTTAATGCTACTCTTTAGCTGAACTCGAAAACATGGATGTTTTATATTATCGACTTATCCAGAGTTTTTGGGTTCAGTCATGCGTCTTAGAAGTGTTTCATATACAGTAAGTGCTGCCAACCTTACACTGTATACAGTGCCGTGAAAAAGTATTTGCCGCTTTCTTGATTTTTTCTTTTTCTTTTATATTTGTCACACCTAAATGATTGAGATCATCAAACAAATTTTAATATTACACAAAAATAACCTGAATATATGAAAAATGCTTCTTCTTTTTTTTTTAATGATAAGTGGAAAAAGTTGTCCGAATCTACCTGGCCCTATGTAAATAAATAAATAAATAAATAAAAATGAATGAAATAATCGCTCCCTAAACATAACTTTGTTTTTGCAACTGCAATCAAGCATTTGCGATGACAGGTAACGAGTCTTTCACTTCGCTGTGGAGGAATTTTGGCCCGCTCTTCTTGTCAGAATTGTTTTAATTCAGCCACATTGGAGGGTTTTCAAGCACAAACAGCCTGTTTAAGGATTTCAATCGGATTTAAGTCCGGACTTGGACTAGGCTTGTCCAACTTTGACTTGTTTGAGGATCCCAATCATTTAAGTGTGGCAACTGTGCAAAAAATCAGGAAGTTTTTTGATATTTTTTTCACAGCACCTGTATAACAATCTCTAAATGGAAGCACGTGCTTTATTCATTAATTTATCCATTCGTTCATCTTGAGTAAGAGCTTTATCATGGACAGTGTCCATGTCCATGTCCGTGTCAGTGGCTTAGTGGATCCAGACTCCAGCCCTGGCACATGGCACGGTGCAGAGCAGATTTTTACCCCAGATGTTATTAACTCCTCAATAAAGCTCACTCCTGGAGTGGAGTCACACTGTGTCCTGAACATGTAAGTGTTCCCTGCTGTAATGATGTTCCCTCGCCCTAATTACTACAGACCTTGGGGTGTTTCGCTAATGAACGGCCGGTTTCTTCGGGGCAAGGGTTACTTCAGGGCCAGGATTAGGAACCTGTGAGCTGTTTATGAAGTTCATATCCTTTTCCACTAGGAGGCGGTCTTTAGTCGAGTACCCTGTTGTTGACGATACTACACAAGACCGAACATGGTAACGTTCAAGGCTGTTGTGAAACCGGTTTTCCCTCGCAGTTCAAGACACTGCAAGTGAAGCTCATACGGGCCTGGCTGCACATTTCGGTGCACTGAGTGATTCGAGTGTAGGCTGTAAATGATTACTTCTTGTATTTCTGTAAGATCCCTCGTGACCCTGTGAATAAGAACAGAGTCACCCATGAGCACGAGATTCAACCATCTTGTCTTGATGAAAATAACGCAACAATCGCAGCGACTCCCATGCTTTAGGAGAGAGCAACCTGCGGCGTTTCGATCCAGCCCATTCTAACGCGCTATCTCATCTAGCTAATTAGTGTCTTCATAGCAGTTTAATTAGCTGAATCAGGTATGATGGATGTGGGCTGGAGTTAATCTTTGTAGGAGAGCAGAACACTGTGATTATAAAACAGAGCAGATGATGGCACAGTTCGGTGCGCACACACGCTGCAGAGCGGTTTGATTGTGTTTTGGTTCTTGTGATTTTTGTTTATGTAGATGCATGGTGGAGATGTTAAAGCTTACAAGTGTTAGACATGAAAGAACACCAACATGTGGCACTTTATTAAGGTTTAAAAGACCAGATGTTTTTTTTTTTTTTTTGTGTGTGTGGGCCATAATTTCTGCCGAACGTCTAATGTCTGAGGAAAGAAAACATTAAATCTGGACGCCTTTTATTGGCGTGTATCTGTATTTAATTTTTATTTTTTGTATTTTGGTCTGTCCATGATACTCCACACCCTGGCGATATATATCGATCGGGTTGCCAGCTCAATGCCCGGTTGTCATTCCCGAGCCTGATCTGCATGTCTTTGGACTGTGGGAGGAAACCGGAGAACCCGGAGGGAACCCACCAAGCACGGGGAGAACACGCACGCAGACCCGAGGCGGAAATCGACCCTGGAGGTGCAAGGCGACAGTGCTAAGGGCACTGGACTTTTAAAAGCCCCTGGGTTAAAATAACAAATCCACAGATTACGCAGGAACCACTGATTTTCAAACCGGTGGTTTGAAAACTGATTTTGAAAACAAACACAATCGCTTTTAACTCATAAAAAAAAACCCTGAAAGCTTTAAGCTCCTTTTTTACAAATACAAATAATTGCAAAAGATGCTAAAGTACATGATAGACATTAACCGTGGTCTTTAAAGACTCCAAGGAAATCACGTTTTAGAAACCCTTCGTATTAGATCCGAATGTGCGGCTTTCTAAAGCGACGTCTGGTCATAAATTGTAAAGTGAAAAATGTTGGAAGATGTCAAGATCCCCATCCTTTCCCCCTCACACACCTCCAGAGCAACAAGGCTTGAGTCAAAGCCACTGGGTGTTTTTGGGGTGCGGAAATTGAGAAATGAGAAATTATTGAATAATAGATGACGAAGAGGGGACACACAGACCCAAGGCGGGAATCGAACCCCTCAACCCTGGACGTGCGAGCCGACAGCTAAATGCTAAGCCGGCGTTCCGACTGTGAAGGGCGTTGGATCTTTAAAAACTTTTGGGTTAAAATAACAAAAGTCCAGATCTACAGACTATCCACAGACTACGCAGGAATCCCTGATGTTTAAACCGAAATCCTGTCTAAGAAAAGCTTTTTATTAGCTTTCTCGTCTTTATCTCCTAATCCGAGTGTGCGACTTTCTAGCGAAGGTGTTTTTGGGTTGAGCTAATCGAGAAATTAGAAATTATTGAATAAAAGGTGACAAAGAGGGGACACACAGACCCGATGAGGTGCAAAGTGGAAACGCTGCTAACCGCTGATCCACCATGTTGCCTGTGAAGGGCACTGGACCTTTAAAAAACCCTTAGGTTGAAATAACACCTTTAATCGAATGGGAAACCAAATCCACAGACTACGCAGGAACCCCTGATTTTTTTTTTTTTCCGAACCGTGGGCTTTAAAGACTCCAGTGCAAATCCTGTCTTAGAAATGCTTTTTCATCTAATCCGAGTGTGCGACTTTCCAAAGCGATGTCTCCTAAAGTGAAACATGTTGGAAGATGTCAAGATCACCCTCCTTTTCCTCACCACCACCACCACCATCATCATCATCATCACACACACACACACACACACACCTCCACAGCAGCAAGGCTTGAGTCAAAGCCAGCAGCATCAGAATCACGGAGAGAGCCAAAACAACACCGTTAAGCATCTCTGTGTGCGTCTGGAGACCTGAGGAACCACCAGGCTGGTGGAAACTGGGTGCTTGTTTGTTTTTGTTTGTTTGTTTGTTTGTTTTTTCGTTTTTGAAGGGGGTGTTTGAGCTGAGCAAATCGAGAAATGAGATGGATTGTTGAATAAAAGTGACGTGAAGAGGATCTCTCGGATGGGCAGCAGGTACGACTCGTCTGAAATCGGACCGACGAGTAACGACGACGACGACGACAACAGCACAGCAGCAGGAAGAAGAAGAAGAAGAAGGACGACGACGACGACGACGGCAGCGAGTCGTCTCGGAGTGGGAACGGCTCGGGTTTTGAGTTTAATCATTATTATGGGGATGGAAGAAGAGGAGGGCCTTGCTTTGATCAACATGGCGGACAACAAAGCCCTGGTGCTGTAACGCGTTCGGCACGGAACACCATGGATCAAATGCAAAACTCGCACGAAGAGTACCATAATAACCCGTATAACCACTATCCGAACTACCGATCCGGTTACGGTGGGGCTGGATATGGGATGATGAGCCCTTCGCGGCAAGGAAGCGCCATGGGCCCGGGTAGCAACTCGGCTACAGCCGCCGCCGCAGCCGCTGCTGCTGCCGCCGCCGCTACAGCCGCTCACGGCAAAGCTGCTATGGCTTCTCCTTCTGCAAACGTCGGCGGCTTTCAGAGGTTCCCTCCAGGCCAGAATCAGCAGCAGAACCAGAACCAGCACCCATCAGGCGCCACGCCGACTTTAAACCAGCTCCTCACCTCTCCCAGCCCGATGATGCGCGGTTACAGCAGCGGCTATCAAGATTACAATAATAATCCGTCCACGGCTCAGCAGCAGGCGAGTATGGGGCTCGGCAAAGACATGAGCTCTCCCTACGGCTCCGCAAGCCACGGCTGGCCATCACAGCAGAGAACCCACCCGGCCATGAGCCCTGGAAATACCACCCAAGGAGGAAGCAACAGATCCCAGGTTTAATAAGTGTTTTTTTATTTACTTTATCTGTATGTATTATTATTATGTTTGCTTTTTTTTGCAGCGTAACGCTGTCGCTACCCTGATCGCTAACTGGCTAGCTAGCTAACAGGAGCGAAAATGCTAAGCTAGCACTTAGCCTGTGTTTTTTTTCCCTTTTAAAGGAAGGGCGAATGCAGCAACGTTCTGCTCTTGTAAATAAACATCATAAAACCATATATATTTATATTTTTCGAATTCTTCACAGTACTAATTATAATTTCCGCTTCTTTATTTGTTAACAGAAACAACATGACACAATCTAACTTTCTCCCCAAGGTGACTTAGCCTTGGTAGCATTTTGTTAGCATGATGCTAGCGAGCTAGCATCGGGAACCGCGAAACGTCATTCATTCTCTCTAAAATTAACCACGTAAGATGGCTTTAGCTTCACGTTTGCATTTCTAGTTTGTGTATGTCATAACATTTAAGATTTTAAGATAAAATGTCTTCGTTTAATACCTCATCGTAGTGCATTTTGATTTAATTATTTTTTGTTTAATGGTGGAATATTCTAGCACAGTGACTTCTGGTTCGGGTAGTCTAACTTAATATTTATTTATTTATTGTTTGTTTGTTTGTTTTCGCCAGTCCTAAGATTTTCCATTTATAGTATATTACTTCTCATCTTGTAAAATGATATACGCGATTTGTGTTTATACATATTTATACCTGCAGCCTTGTTAAACTAGACCGTTAATTATTCTTAGTTGTTTGTATTTGAATGTGAGAGAACCAGGTTAACTTAAGGATAACCAGTGCTCAAGAGCTAATGCTAACGCTAAACTCAGTGATTGCTAGCCGAGAAATGTGATGCTGAGCTAACACTAGCTAATATTGTTAAATGTTTAGTCATTTAATGAACAAGAACGAAACTGGTGAAGTAGCCTGAATTTGGTTTCTGAATATATGGTGTAAAATATAAATATATATATATATATATATATATATATATATATATATATATATATATATATAAAAAGCTATCAGTCTGTATGTCGTGTGTGCCTGTCTGTGTCAACATGTGTCTGTCTATTAACGTGTTTATCTCTATTTGTCTGTCTTTCCTACTGTTTGTCTGTCTATCTATCTCTACTAATCTGCATTATTTGTTAGAGCACAGGTGCCTCACTCCTGTATGTAAAACATAGGGAAGTTTTAGTCTTCATAACCTTTCAGTATAAACCTCCATGATGGTGACTGATCAACTAAACTAAATCAAGTTCCTCTTTTCGTTTTCGTATTTTATTCATACTTGCTTTTTGATTAATACATCTGCGTGGTTGGTTTCCTCCGCATTTGACCTTGTGTAGCGTTTCTCAAATGCCAAGCCTGTTTAAGCGTTCTGATCGTGATCCTTTATGTAATGTGAATGCGACCAAACTTCGAGTATTTTAAAGACTTGTTAGTTCAGCTGTCTACATTTTATTATGTCGTCATTAATGGAGTTGAGAGATTTTTGTCATCATCTTCATTTTATAAAATAATTTATAAGCGATGCAAAATTCAATCCGGTGTAAAGTCTCGGGATTGAAACTCGCAATCTTCTGCAGGTGTGTTTGCTTAATCATCAGCTCGCTGAGTTACCCCTACCACAGCGGCGTGCTTCTCCTGGCCCTGCTCCGCGAGGATCAGTAGCCGTGACCTTCACACATGCAGATTAGCCATGTGCTCTCTGCGTGTTTGTGTGTGTGTGTGTTATTGCCAGCGCTCTCAGCAGGAAATGTATGGAGCGTATCTGCTCCATGCTCGGATTATTCCCTCTGTCCAGCCTCGAGCTGACTAAAGGAGGTGCCAGTGCACTTTCTAGTGTGTGTGTGTGTGTGTGTGTGTGTTCGTTCCTCACATTAGGAATTCAGAGAAAGAAACTTAAGCATGATTTAAGCACTGTGAAATACCACAGTATTGAAAATCCATCTGTAGCATAAAATATCAGTTTTAATTAAATGTTAAAAGTGTGGGAATCGAGTAATGATGGCGGCGCAAAAACGCGTTCCCAGGCATGGTTAGAATCGCACGACCTTTCTTCGGTTAATTCCTGCATACCTCGTGAGCAGAATATGTAAAACATGGGTTTCGTTTAGCATCTGGTCAGTATTAATGGTTCGCATTAATTCCCATCGCACGTGGAATAACGGTTGTAAAATTTTCATCCGTGAGACAAATTGCAAGTTAATAGTCATGCCCTGGTGTTAATATATGAGCCTTTTTCATTTTTATAGTAACAAGTTCTCCTGTGTTCACACCAGCAGGCCACAAGTTGCTTGTCTCTCATGTAGTCTGTACGTTGTGGGTGCGAAGCGAGCGCTATTGTTGTCACTCATCTGCATGTCCTGGTTTCACTCTGATGAAAAAAAAAAAAGAAGAAAAAACTGTCCTGGCCAGAAAATAGTCTAGAGCGCGTGAAGTGTAGTATTTGATCGAGGTGTAAAACTTCACATTAACAATTAGGAGCACACGCTAACCGTCTCAAACACTAATGATGCGCATGTTCTTTAAAGCTTTATTTTTCTTTCTCATACATGCTTAAGTAGAACTACATGATAGGGTAAGATAAGCACAGTTTAATGTTTATTTCTTAAATTATTTAAGCAGTACTTCATGAGCAGGTGAAAGTGAGAGAATATCACACCGCCCTTGCATCGTGATTAGGTCAGAGGAATCGCACAAGGAATCGGTCTAGATTTGTTGCTTAACCACGGTTCCGTGTTGTATGTGATCGGTAGAGTTGTGAGATTTAATTGATCATGCAGTTGAATCGATCTTTTTTCAGTCGATTCAGTTCATCGAGTTGTTGGACTGGTTTTCGATTCGGATCCGATTCACACATTTTAAATCATCTAGGTCAGCTATTAAAAAAAAAAAAAAAAAGTTAAATGGGTCTAGTATTGACAGTTTCCTAACAAACAAAAAAAAGAAACACCACAGCTTTCTATGAAAATAAAAGCCAGCAGGATTGAGGTTTCTTCGTCCTTGGAAGATTTGCACAAACATGATTATCGCCTTGTACGACACAACATTTGACCGCTCACGTTACACAGCATTTCAGTGTTCATTCGACACTTTTAGTAGATTTACTTCCAAACCTGTAAGAAATGTAGCTGCTCCAGACAAATCGAACAGTGCTATCGAAGCACAAACAAAAGTCTAGGTCCTTCTTTTTTTTTTTGGGAGGAGAGATTTGGAAGACGTATCCTGTGTCAGTACTTTATAACAGTAAGCGATTAAGATGCTTTTTCTTTTTTTTAATGAGCGATAATAGCTGCTATAACATAAGTGACAACAGGAAGTCAGCTGTCAACTAAAAAGTGATCAAATGTCATTGTTTGAATCACATTTAGCATGCCCATTTTTTGCGTATGTGTATGATAGCGTGGAGAAATCGTTGTATAGGTCATGTGTATAATACAGTGTATCTTGGACTGCGCTACCCGGTAATGATCCAACTACTTAGCATGTCCTTACATTAGCTAGTTTTTCCGCAGGCCAGCGCTATCTAATCCACACTCTCTGATACCAAGAGGGAGTCAAATCGGTGTCGTATACCACAAACAACAGATACAAAATCACTTTGTTTGTGTTTATCTGTGTATCAGCATTGTGACAAGCGAAATGGCGCACAGTGATGTGGCTTCACAAGGCTGCGAGTTTAAACGATCCTGAACTAGAAGTGAATGTAACGTAACACAAATAAAACACTTAATATTGAAAACACTAGTGTTTGAAAATAGAAGAGAAGAATATCCTTAAGTAATACTCCTGTCCCTCTAGTTAGACGCTGATGCAGCACGGGGAAAATGCGGCTCGATGTGATTTCAGCGTTTTAAAGGCCGCGGTAGTTCATTCCTTATTGAAGTATAAATAAATACACGGCTTTACTCCCCTATGGTAATTATTTGCTTTGAAATGTTGATAGTCACATATCGAGGGGTCGCCCAAGCGGACCATCTGGTCCTCACAAAATCTGGCACAGGTTTTACCTCGGATGCCCTTCCTGACTGAACCCTCCCTCGGGATTGACGCTCAAGCCAGTGACTGGGTTTTGGGCGGGAATCGAACCCTGGCCGTCCGCATGGCAGGTGGGACGCCACCAATGCCTGTTCTTCCCCATGTACAGAAATCAGTTTATATTTGTGACTTTTGTGAGAGTTTGTTAGTGAAAGGAGCGTGTGCACGATCAAGTGTTTGTAACTGAGGTCAGTGTGTGAACGCAAGTGTGTGAAAGTGTATGAAAGTGTATGGATGAGGTGAGTGTGTTTCTGAGAGAGAGAGAGGTGAGTGAGTCTGATGGAATGATTTTGTAAAGAACTATTTATTGCATGTTTGGTAAAGAAATAATTATTTAACGCGTGCATGTATGAAGTCTGGTTTCATTCTTATTTTCCGTTTGAGTAATCGGAGGCGCTCTCTCTCTCTCTCTCTCTCTCTCTCTCTCTCTCTCTCTCTCTCTTCTCTCTCTCAGTTGTTCCTTCTAACAGACATGTTCCTTCTAACTCTTTCCGTAATTAGTTCAGTAAATGAGCAGTGATGTAACTCTTCCTTTACTCTGCAGGAAATAATCAGTTTAAAAGCCTCAATTTTATAAACGCATCCTCTCTTTCTTTGTACTTTTTTTTTCCGTTCAGTGTCATTTGTTATGCTACTTTTCCTTTCGTTTTTGAGTTATTTAACAATAATTGCCCGACCAAGGGACTCTTTACTCGAGTCCTGGTGACGCCCAGGACGTCTACCATTTTCCCTTCCTCTAAAACGTGCGATTTCACTGACCAGCTAATAATGAACTCGTTACTGACTTGGGCTCGGTGTGATGAGAGGTGGTGTGTAGTCAACCTCCCCTCTTTAGGGTTAACTACACTCTCTCTGAGTTTACAGCATTATCATGATTGTGTTCATCGTGTCATGAGCTGCTGAAATTTTTTTCTTTTTTCTTTTTCTTTCTGGGGATGTCCACCAAAACAGAGGCCAAAAAAACAAATCTCAGAAGACAACCTCCAGCTTATCACATTTACAGATCTGAGTTGGTCACACGTTTTACAGTTTAGTTCCCTTCTAAGTCCAGAATAAAATCTCTTTTTTTTTTACTGTACTTGGTTTAATTCGTAGTTATTGTGTTTTAAATACCCTGTTTAATATTTGATTCAATACTAAGGTTCATAAGTTCGTAGTCAGTTCACTAGCCATTTTATTTTATTATTTTTCATACAGTCACACACTCTGGAAACACCAATCAACCATCTAGAACTGTGAATCAAACGTAGGTTGTCGAATCAATTAGCATTGAGATTTTTCGATGAGATTCGATCCAATAGCCCTAAAGGTTATGGTCTCAAAGTTCAGGTCAAACTGGGACTTTTGATTGTACAGAACACGGTTATGAGAGTAAAACCTCCTTTTATGTCTCTATATAACACTCTGCTACACTAATGCACTTATCCCAGTGTGTCACTAGTGCATGGATACTATCAAGGTAGAAAGTTTTCTCAGTATGCCAGAGCCATGATCAGATTTATGTCTGAAACCCCGGCCTCCCAGGAACTCCTTAATGACCCAAACATGTGGAAATATCTTGGAGCGAGGTCAGGACTGTACGGGGGATGTGACAGGAACACCCATCAGAGTTCCTGTACGGACAGATGCATCTCCGGGTGAAATAATAAAAAAAAAAAAATTGTATTGTAAAGATTCGAAGCAGCAACCGTAACAAATTTACATTTTACCGATTTATTTTTCTACATCATCTTCCTCCAATTAGTTATAAAAAATTAACGCTCTTAATTTTCTTAGCGCCGTTTTAAAACGATGTGAAAGTTTCTAAACACGTGCATGCCGGAGTTCTCGATTTCTTGTTTACATGATGCTACAAATTGATTTCCCTTTAAAAAAAAAAAAAATTCCCCATAATGGTTGGTGTGTGCATGAGCGAGAACGAGGGAGAGTTTTAGGAAAGGAAAGAAATGGGAACGGGAGAGCGCGAGTGAAAATTGCAGCGTGCCAGGACATTGGTTGCTGACACTCAAACTGCTAGTTTAAAGTGCCTTCACAGGCATTCTCAATTGCACACATTTTCTGTAAGTGCTGCTCCAAATTGCCTCGAATTTGGCCGTGATGTGAGAAGATTAGCTTGGATGGCTCTTGCTCTCTTTTTTCTTTTTTTTTTTTTTCTTTTTTGGCGAATCCAGCTCGCTCGAGTGTGAGCCTGACTGTCCCCCCCCATCAGCATATGGCACCCGGCCCTGGATTTGTGCACTTGCCAGTTTTAAAGTGTTGTCTTCAGCCCAGTGAGGTCAGGAATAATGGCTTAGTTTATTACACTAATAAACACACACACACACACACACACACACACACACACACACACACACACACACACACACGTGGTATACTGCTTAGAAGATTCCCTCATTTGCACTGTGATCATTTTACCCCAGGCATCCCACAGCTGAAATCCTGTAATCCGATTGGTTGTTGGTTGATTTATTTCTTTTTCTTTTTTTAATAACTGCAGCTTTACCAGTCGTTACAGTTTGACGTTAATTTGCTCCCCCCCCCCCCCCCCCCTTTTTCTTCTGTTCACACTGTTGGTCTAATTGATAATTCTCAGAGGTGTGTACATGTATGCCAGATGCTTTTAATCTAGTAAACAGATTCAAAATATTACTCAACAAAGAAAAACATCTAATAGTTAAGAATTTCAGAAATTAACTTTTCTGAAATGAGTCTCTAGTGTTAGTGCTTGGTAAACTCAAAGGAAATTTTTCTTTAATATCGCACAAACACAAGTTTTAAGGGGTGTGTTCTTTACACTTTTTTGGAAATTTTGCTCTTTAAAAAAAAAAAAATTTGTGTTACATTCAAGGACGGAGAAGAACGCAAGCCTGGTGATTTAGTAGCTCTTCCTGTTGTAATATAACTGAGAACATGAACTTAATAGCTTACAAAGCACAACATGTTGGGTATTACTACGTTAAACATTATTGTTAGCAAAACCCTGAGGTTTAAAGAACCTTGGATGCCCCTTTTTCTTCTTTTTTAAAATTTTTTAAAAGGAAAATAATCGGAGTCAGGGTGTGAGTAATGACCAACACTACAGTCCTACACTGTACCACAGGCATTGATTATTTTTCTACAGCGCTACACCCGGGTCTGTTTTATTCCTTACACGGCGTGTTCTGTGATCTTTGGAGCATGCTAGTTTTTATCAGCTAGCTGCCATTTCTGTATCAAATACACATAATTGCCGTTCATTATATTTATGAGAAACTGTAGTCTTGGTTTATTCATGACCTCAGAAGTAGAAATTTTCTAATTAAAAAAAAAAAAGTTGCTGTTTTTCACTATGGCAGCGCACATGGAAATTTAATCGATCAATGCCAAGTCTGATTATAGTGTTATTTTAATTAGAAAGTCTTTTTAGAGTTATTTAATAATATTTCTGAGGGAAATGTCGATATTCTGGATAGTTTTGTCGCTGTAGAAAAGGCTCTACATCTTGCTAATTAAGATTCCTCAGCTGCTAACTTAGCCACTCGGATAAGTGAGTTTCTACACCGTGGGGTTCTAAAAATGTTGTCTTTTTATTTTATTATTATTATTTTTTTAAATCGCCACAGCTTTTATCTACTTTGATGGTCCGGAAATGCCCGCTTTTCTATCATATCTAGCGGTCTTGTCTCTGTCAAATGCAACATTTTTAATTTAATAGCCTTGTGTCTTTTCTGTAGACTTATTGAAACTGTTTACATGAAGTAAAATATTCTGATAGTCCTCAAGTTGTGTGATAAAATGCTACCCAGTCAAGGCTAATAATGATTTTAGTTTTATATTAGAGTCTTGTCTTAGTGATTTTATTAATATGTCTGAGGTAAATTTTCTCATTCCTGTCAGTTTTATGACCTGATTCAGCCTCCTCATCCACTTAGCAAAGTTAGCACGCTAGCTTATCCAATATGATGTCATTATCGCTAGCTCATAAAACGGTAGCCCATATTCTCTTTTTGCTTAGTCAATATCAAATGCTAAGTTTTATAAAAATAGTGAATCGTGTGTTCACTGTATTTGCAAGAGATTTCACATGAAGTAAAAACTAGCTTCCAGCTATGACCTATGAGTAAAGTGCAATCCCAGTTTTACTGTTAGGTCTTTACTGGGTAATTTGACAAAATATCTGAGGTAAATTTTTGATATTCCTCTATTCATATAGTATGGTTAAGTCATCATAGTCATAGTTTCTTTTATCAAAATGGCATAGTTTACTGAGATTTAGTCAAAACTCTAAAACATTAAGTAATAAGTAAACAATATCAATTGTGTTCACAGAAATTTGTACAAATGCTGATAAAAGATAAAGATATGTAGCAAGGTAAAGTTAACTGAAATTACTTTGTCTAGTACTGGTGTTGATTTGTGAACTTTGCCTTGTTTGCTTTGTTCTAGCTAATTTTAAGTAGCTAGATAACAGTTAAAGTTACTGCAATTCTATGTTTGAACTGAAACACCACTTGTTTTAGTTCAACAAAACGTGGCCTGCTTGGATCGTCAAACCAACAAATAAAATTTTCTTTTCAAAAGCACGGCGACACTTAGTCTAAAAGTCTTATATAAAGGATTGATAAACATTTACACATCTTTCAAATGAGTAAACAGGCCCAGTCTCGATTAAGAATGATGATTAATCGTTATTTGACTAATTGTCGTTGAGAATTGGACTATTGAACCAAGCTACTATTCTAAACTGTTTAAGCTTCATTAATTTGTTTCAAATAACTAATTCCTTGGGATTGTGGTGCTAAAGAAACAGCTTCTTGTTACCATTCAATAAATAACGACTAACTGATTGTTGTTCTTTAATCTAATCAACTGGTGGTTAAGAAAAAAAATTGTAATGTGATTGTGGAAGTGTTCATATTTATTGTTAATAAAGCAAAGTCAGAATTCAAATTTACGCTTTGATAAAAGATTTAAAAGAGTTGGGAATAAAAAATTTTATCAGATAGATCCTAGTGTGTAGGACTGGGTGAAATCTATATTGAAAAGATTATCAATATACATTTTTATATGCAAAATGATTGATCATTTTAAATAAGATTTTACAAAAATATATATATATTTTAATAACCAGCAGGTGGAAAATTTTGGATTTTTAGGAGAATAAATAAAAATATTGGAATGATCCTTCCTTGCATCACATTTTAAATGAAGAAAGCAAGTATAATCAATGGGTTTATTGATCTAACATAAATAAGATGTGAAAAATATACAAGAAAATAAAAGTATGTATTACGTATCATATAAATATGATGTTATAAACTTGTTGTATTCCCAGTTTTGGTCAAAGCTGTTTTTCTACACAGTTTATACACATCTTGGTCAGATTGGTTCATGAAGTGTACGACATTGTATAATTCATTTTCAGGACAAAGAAGGATGTCAAGTACTGTCGTTATTGAAGAAGTGTCTATCGCTGTATATATTATTGTTATCGTTCTGTTGTCCAGACCTAATAGTGTGATACTAACCGACTGAATCTGTCTCAACAGGTGGCACCTATGGACGCCATGGCCATGAAGCGCTCCCAGCTTTACAGCATGGCGAACAGTCCTTATTCTCAACAGCAGCAGCAACAACAACAACAACAGCAGCAGCAGCAGCAGCAGCCGCCGGGTGGGGCGTACTCCGGCCAGGCATACGGTGCTCCTGCTCCACACCGATACCCAGTGGGAATGCAGGGGCGTGGCCAAGTCAGTATGGGAGCAATGCAGTACCACCATCAACAGGTACGGGCCGTTCCCGCTGTAAAGCTTTGTGTTGTTTTTTTGTGCTTGATGTCTCAGAACAAAATAGTTTTTAATAGTGCAAGTGTTTAATACTGTATTATACATACAGTGTATTAATAGGTTAAGATTAAGAGGTTATTTTTTTTAGAACAGCGGCTCAGGTTGTGCATCCATCACATGGGTTATATTAATGCATTTGCTCTAATAAAATGCATGTTGAACCTGCCACATCGCATGTTAATGTGAGATGTGATGTTTTTTTTTTGTTTTTTTTTTTACCTGAAGGAACATTTAGTTTCTTTTGGAGCAGTCAGAGGTAAAGCTGTGACATTTTTCAGTAAGGAATAGTCTTGAGGGAAGAGTTATTTTCTGAGTAACTATGCATAGGGAGTATTAGGAACGGATTTATTTTGCTGAGTATCCAGTAACCTGGCATTTTATAATAAATTAAAATGGACATTGTTGTGGTGTAAGAGCTGTAAAAACTTTGCAGATATTGGAAATTAATCAACTTTTCAGGGTGGTGACCGATGCTCTTAGGCTGCATCGCACCACCGTGTCATTAGTTATTTTCCTATAACAGCATGAGCGTTATTTAGAGACGGCACTAATCGGAACTAGACCGGAAAAGACCTTTGCAGCCATAGAAGTATTTTTTTCCCCTTCACATGCTGTGGAATACACTTTTGTATTTGGCTAGATATTTAGGTCCCAAGCCCTATGACATCATAGTGTGTGAGGGCCTTCTTGTTCAACCCCCTCCCAACACACACACCATACGGGGCTTTTTGGGAGTCAACAGACAGGTCAAAATCTGCTGCCATTAGGATGCCTGAGAGTCTGTATGCTTGCGAAATAACATCACACTGAGTGACATCATAACGTGACGCTTTTTTCCAGCATCTGGAGCTTTTTGAAGGTCTTGACATAAAATTCAACCTGTTTTAAAATGTCACAGCGATGGAGCCGGGTGCTTGGGCCCGCTCATCGTTGCTTGCGACTATATTACTGCGCAGGTGGTGCCAGTTTCAGTAGCTGATTATAAATAAGGCTAATTATCGTTCTAGCCAAAAAATAATAATTTTTTTGGGCATATTACTGGTTGTTACTAATCTGAACAACTACATGGTGTAAGTGAATCTTATCTCATCTTATTTTCAAACATCTGGCTGAAAAAATGGAGGATTTGTACGAGAGATTTTTCTGTACGTATGTCTGTGTACCTTGTAACTCGTGTTTTGAACAACAACTGCGCTGGCTTGGAGGCTTCGTTTAACTGCTCTCTGATAAGATGAGGTGAAAAGCCTGCCCGCCAGCCTGCCAGGCCGAGTTTACGAGCGAGATCGCCCCCTGGTCACGGCTGAAAGATCGAAATCAGCACAAAACCGTTCTCAGCCCGTTGGCACGAAGGAATGGAAAAAGACTACGCTGACCAAAAAGCACATCATTACTCAACGGCCATCGCATAATTAGATCATCGGAGGCTGGAGGGATCGTGTAATCTTTAACCTCGGCGAGGGCATGGTGTCGCCGCGACGTCGTTATTTTCGAGAGGACAATAATAACTTTTAATAACGCCGCAGGATTAAATGACCAGAGCACAGCGCTTTCCACAGGCTCACCTGAATCTGGTCAGTCAGATGCCAAGGGAACCCTGCTGGCATTCATAAGGACATTACCGGAGCATGTGCAGGTCACACACACACATATGCAGTAAGAGAGGTTTAGATACAGAAGCAAGAAGCAGTCTGTGTTTAGCCTTGTTGATAACACAGCTGTCTGCCCTGGGTGTGGCCCAGAATCATGTTTGTAGAATTTATACAGAGTTAACATCATAATCAACTGATGGAATTGATACGATTTTAGAATTGATCCAAACCGGGTCAAGGTCAGAGCAAGGCCAAGTTCTCTTCAAACAAGAAGAAGAAGGAAGTCTTCAAAAGCTTAGATCTTATCTGAAGTATTTTTTACATTTCCGTCATTTGGCAGACGGCCTTATCAAGAGCGACCTGCATTTATCTAATTAACAGTTGAAGAACCTTCCTCAAGGCTGGGATTTGAACTCAAGACCTTCCAATCAGTAGTCCAGCATCGTAACTGCTGAGCTGCCAGTGCTCACGGCTGTTAAAATGCCAGCTTCGAAAGTCGCCCACTTTGCCCTGCTACCTTATGTGCACGACATGGCTCAACTGGCTAACGTAGGTCAAATAACGTCAACAGCTGACAAGAAAACTTAAACAGCCAAATGAGAACTTGTCTTTGTACTCACTTCCTTCTTGTCCAAACCCTGCATTCTTTACCTGAGAACTTTGGTGTCTGTAACTCGATGGGGATTTAATATAAAGTCACCCGGCTGGACTCCTAAAGATTTACGTCTGTCTGCCTGGAGTCCTGTTTCTGGTGTAGTTTAACTATCCGGTGTGAAACCAGACCAAAGAGTAATTGAGCTAAAAGATTGAAGCGTGCCCTGATTCGGGCACACACACACTAGTTGATTCAGCTTATGTAAGGCATTAGGACTGCGTTTTTATTTATTTATTTTTAATAGGGAAGAATTTGTGGCTGTGTCTCTAGAGCAGTCAACGTAGCCCAAATTAAACATGAGTTTTTTTATTTATTTATTTTTTTTTATGAAGTCACTGGAAATATTTAGTTTTTTTCATATGCATTACTTCAGAACGGCTTTGTTGAGATGATCTCACCTCCCTCATTCTTCAGCACATTGACTGATTGATTGTTTTATGTTATAGCTTGAACTTATTCTTTTTTCTTTTTTTTTTTTTGGAAGGAGTTTGAACAAGATTTCTACTGTAAAAGAGTCAAACAGGTTTTTCTGTGGTGTTTTTCAGCATGTCGATTCTTGTCTTTCATACACACACGTTACGGATATGTGTGCTAGATTTTATGCTTGCAGAACCAGTATAAACGTGACGCAATCTGTGAAAACCCAGGTGTATTTTTTTTTTCTGTTTTTGTTTTGTTTTTAGTGAGTTACTGTTTTCTTTTGGATGATTTTTTTCCTCCCGATTTTCTCCCTAATTTAGTCGTGTCCAATTCCTCCCCGTCACTAGGGGGCTCCATATTAAGGCTACTACTATCACTCAGTCGGGAGGGCCGAAGACTATCACGTGTTTCCTCCAAACCACGTGACGACCGGCCGGCCGCATCTTTTTCAGACTGCTCGCTCACGCACCGCTGGGGGCGGAGTAACACACTCGGAGGACAGCGCTATTTTGCTCCTTCTGCTTGCGTGCGCTCACAGACGCCCCTGATTGGCTGTAGAGCCGTGATTAATGTGGGAGCACCAAGTACCTCCCATCCCTCCCCTCTGAGAGAGCTCGGCCAATCAGCTCTCTCTAGAGCTCCGGCTGCGAGAGGTTACAGCATCACCCGGGAATCAAACTTGCGATCTTCGAGTTGGGTTTTGGTCGGGAATGGCGTAAATCTGAAGGCTCCAGTGCGTGGGGGTTACTTGAAGTGAAGTGTGCTGGTGTGTGTGTGTGTGTGTGTGTGTGTGTGTTTTATAAATGAGTAGCAGTAGGCTGACCTGCGCGGTGTACTACGCTGAGGCTCAATAACTTCACCTGACCTTTGATCACATCCTTCTGTTTTAACGCAACGTACTCCGACTACTCTCAATCAACTGGGCTACATGTGGTGGTTTCTAGAGGTGCTTCGATTGATCGGTCGCCGATCATAATCGGCCGATAATTGCTTTGGGAAGTTTGATCGGCAGTCTCTATAATGGCCGGTATAGAAAAGCCGATCAGATGACGCAAAACTCGCGAGACAACTTATTTTTTTTGCACGTGCTGTGTGAGAAAGACAATACATTAGCAATCGGCAACCTGTGTAACAAGCCAATTCCACGAGGCGGGAAGCACCCAAGTCATTTTAACACCACGAATCTCATCGGACATTTGAGAGAGCGGGAGAATTCAGCAACTCGCGTGCCGCCATTCACTCAGCTGTCGGTAACACCCCCTATCTCACCTACGCGGTGTCGCGCCGTGGCCGTAAGTACAGTTCACCATGATTCACTGCGAGTTTTGGCACTTTGATTACGTTTCCATCTTTCCGCGCGAAAAATTTAACATGTTTGTCAAACGTCTAATTTTTAAACAGTTTTTAAACATGAAAAATTAAGCATGTTTAATTTTTTGGCGGTCTTCGCGGATGCTTGCGGTCCTTGCAGAACTTACGGCGACTCGCGTTCTACTTGTCTAATTTTAAATAAATTGTTTATTTAAATAATTTTAAATAAATCAATTATTTTATTTAAGCTCTAAGCTGTTCCCAATTACCGTACTAACCAAGCACAGGCTGCTGTTTTTTAAGTAGGATTATATAGAGAGAATTTTTTAAAAGAAAGATTTTCCTTTCAGAATTGTCTTCTGTTACTTTGCACAATCAAAAGCCCCTTTTTGATTCGAACGCACCTCATGCTAGAAATGTCCTGTGCTCAAAGGCATGGAATTTTCTGGTAAAAACACCTTAAAATCTTTGCGCAAGTAGTTAAGAAAGTACATTTTCATATATTTAGAGTGCTTCTCAAGACGAGGCACTCTCATGAAGCACTTTCCAGAAAATTCTAACATGAATTCTAATTTGGAAGATGACAAATGTACAGTAAAAGAGTAGCATTTAATTAATATCAACACCTTATTTAAAATGATCTGTAAAGATTTTGACCCCTAGCTAAAAGTTGCCAACACTTGGTTGTATTAATTACCACAGGGAAGTGGAGGGAAAGGGGGGGGGGGGTGTGAGGGGACACACTCGTCACTCGCCTCCGTTTGCTACTTTGGCCCGACTGATGAACGCAAATGACTCCAGATGGGCCGAACGGACTGCACCAGTGCCAGCTGTTCCTCTGTCAGGCTGTTGCGTAACCCAGGATGAGGCCGTCTGAGGTGATCTGGAGCTCACAGCTTTACGATATCAGTGTGCGCGCACACACACACACACACACACACACACACACACACACACACACACACACACACATGATGAGCCGTCACACTCAGGATGGCTGCGATGGTGTTCTGGTATCAGTGCTGATTTTTTTTTTTTTTTTAGATTTCGAAGCCTAGCCCTGGTCCTGATTAAGTGACGATAGAGTAACGTTCTTGACAAACCCCTCGTCCTCCACTCAGTCCCTCGCTGAGAAGAAATTCCTTCACTCAAGTGCTTTCGATTTTGTGAAAAGAAACCATTGTGTTCTAGTTTAGTGTTCCCTTTACTGAGCAGCAAACTGTGATCTTAATTTTTGTGGAATTCTGCACGGAGAAGGAAAAGCAAACTTTATGTACTCCGGCTCTGGCTTTATTACATTTCACGAAACACATAGAGGACGAACTTTTCCCCCTTTGGAAGGCAACTGCAGATAAGATATAACGTTATTACATGTCTTTTTCTATCAAGTGCCCATTTTTGAACCATTTTCTTGTGAAATTGTTTGTGACTTCCTTTGGGCTCAATATTCAGTGGGCAGCTCAAATGCTTTCTAGTAATCAGGAAGACGGGAGAGTTGCTCGCAAAGCCATGTTGAAGTTGTTGTTGCCGTTAGGATTATTTTGCCGCTAACATATTTTATAATTTTTTTGTGACTAGCATTGCCGGGAAAGAAGAGATGTACCCGGACATATACAGTGATGTTATGACGTGACTCTCTAGCCAAAGTTCTTAGGAGGTTCACTTCTTCTGAACAGGGCACTAGCACCAGATGTAAATCAGCACCTGGTTCACTTTGGTGGAAAAAGTGTCGTCATGACCTTGTCGTCAATTGTGAGTTTATTTCCCCAAAAAAGAAACTAACATACCCACTATGATGGTGTTGACGAATATCCATCATGTAAGTGTTAGAAGTGTTTCGGCGTGACCGAATCGGCGAGATGAGGAGCAGGGATGCAATTTGGCGCGCATTTAGATATCGCCGAGAGTGAACAGAGGCGGAGCTAAATAAAGGCCAGGTAAGTGGGCCGGGATGCGATCAGAACGTGCGCTGTGGGTTTGTTCGTTTATTCATTTATTTATTTTTGTGATAAAGATGTGATAAACAGAGCATGGTGAAGGAGAAACCGGTTACCATGACGACGCATCTGTAAACAGAATCCGGATCTAGAAGGCACGGATTTAGTTTTTGTTTTTAACGCAAAAACTTTTTGAATCGGCGAGCCAAACAGAATGGCTTTCTCTTCACCGCAATGCATTGTGGGTATAACGGTGTGTGAACGTGAGAACTCACATTAGTGCAAGAGAAAACGATTAATAGGAGGGGGGGGAAAAGTATGTACTGGAAAACACCACTTGTGATGATGGGGATTACTGGATTATGTCATGTGACTATATAGTAGGTCATAACGTGGTAGTGGGTTTCAGGAGCATTTCTGCATATATTGCGGTTGACACGTGCTGTGTTTTGACCTCCAGCAGGTCCCGGCGCAGTACGGTCAGCAGGGCATGGGTGGGTACTGCCAGCAGGGTCAGCCTCCGTACTTCAGCCCTCCTCATCAGCAGCCTGCGGCTCCCTCTCAGCCTCACTACATGCAACCGCGAGCTCCACCGCAGCAGGTAAGAGCCTTCAGACAGACACGCAGCAAGAACACAGACGCGCACAATTTAGTCTGACAGAATTCATGCGAGTGTAAGCGAGCGTGCACGTCCTCACCCTTTCTGACACTCATTTTGTGTGTGTGTTTGCGTGTACGCACGCACAGGCGTGCATAACACTGCAGTAACAAACCGACCTTGAGTGGAGTGTGAAGCTCTCAGTCCTGTGTACGTGAATAATAACGGCGAGAGCTCGCTGCTCATATCCTCGAGCCACATTTTCTGTAGATCGTCTAAAAAACACATCCATGGTTTTTCATTCAGTCTTGTAGAGCAATTCGATTGAAGCGATTACGCAGCTTAACGGATCTTTTGTTGGTCGATTCAATCCACGAATCGGGTTTCAATTCAAACTTAAATTATTACAACTAGGTTATATCATGTGAAATTGGCAAATTTCTAAAATATACTCAACTTTTTACAGGCTGTACAAAGCGGTCAAATTATTATATACGTGAAGCATTTTCAGTATACGGACTGAGCGTCGGCTAAGTTGCGCCAAGTGAAGCAGGTTTAAATGATGATAAAATGATGATAAACCCGGTGGACCACGGGTCCCAAGTATGTTATCATGGACGGTATCAAGAAGAAAAGAGATCCACTTTCAGTTTGGTTTTTAAAGTAGCTGGTGCCGAAAGGAATCATAAATTAAGGTTAAGTGAAGTTTAATGCCTATTTATTTCATATTTTACTTCATTTTACATGTCTTTTCTAAATGTTTGAATCGTTTTTTTTATGTGGAAATATGATTATCATTTTTGAAATTGGTAATATTGGTAATATATTTGGGTCCCTGGAACGGAATATCCGCATTTACATTATTTCCTATGCGAACATATTTCACAATACGGGATTTGACCTTAAGTACTCGCGTACTGGAAAATACACTTGTTTAGCCAGAGAACAGATTTCTTCTTCTTTTGAATTCATGGCGGGTTGCTGCAATACTGCCACTTACTGGACTGAAGTGTGGAGCAGAAGATGAGCAGGAATAATATTGATGTTTAAACGATCATGTACACAAGATACACACCGTTTCATTGTATATTATAAAAACAGTTCATTTGAGTTCGATTGAGCGAACTGCTTGGGCGAGTGCTGATAAAGACCGTAACAGCACTGGAACATTTTAGCTGAAATTTTATATCGTCATTCATCATGTTTTATCAAAACGTCCAAATGTAAAGTTGTACTGTATTCTCCCTACAGTAATGGCTTGCACAAAAGATGAAATAAAAATTATTATTATAATTTTTTTTTTGGAAACAAAGAAAAAGGTTTTCTGTTAGACGATGTTTAGCATTTTTGCAGCCAATTAAAAATATATATATATATATTAGTAATATAATTAATGTTAACTACTTAAAATACTGTTTATGCTATTTATGCTATTTTATCTTAGACAGCGCCTTCATTTTCATGTTTGTTTTTTCGTTACTCCTGGATGGATTTTAATTGCAGCACTAATGTCGCTCCATACGTGATGCCGTGTTTGCGTTCCTGAAGCACATTGTGTATGATCTTCATCCACGCCTTCATCGGCTGGTGTAGAAATCCGAGTGTGGAGCTGAGGGGTCTGCTACGACAAGCGCTGTACACAAAATCCCGGTTTGTCGTGTTGCAGCTCTGTGTTGAATCTTCCTAAGCTTCTCTCTCTCTCTCTCTCTCTCTCTCTCTCTCTCTCTCTCTCTCTCTCTGCTTTGGGTGCACACTCATGCCCTGCTCCGTGCCAGGCTGAGAGCTCTGGCCTTCTTCACCGTCTCTGTTTGTGCATTCAGAGGCAACTTGAAATAAAGCAGCATGCTTCGACCCGACCTTGGGATTTCACTCTGTGCTCTCGAACCGCATCGTGATCAGGAATGTTTGTCAGAGAAGAGATAGACGGTGGACCTCTGCCAGAGTATGAATGTTCTTGGTCAATTCAAGGTCCCTTCTAGGAGTGATTAGACAAGTCGTTCAGAGCTAATGATACCATACGCATTGTAGCATCTAAAAAAAATTTTCTTTGGAAAACACTGTATGCAACTTTTCACATACAAGTCTGCATTAATACACCAGAATATTTAATAAGGACTCGACGCTCTACTCGACTCTACTCTGTTGTGTACTTCTAGTTTAAATGATTTTTTGTTGTAGTTGATAATCCCCCCCCTGCCCCGATTTCCTACCTAATTTAGTCGTGTCCAATTCCTCCCCGTCACTAGGGGGCTCCCACATTAAGGCTACTACTACCACTCAGCCGGGAGGGCCGAAGACTATCACGTGTTTCCTCCGAACCACGTGACGCCAGCCGACCGCATCTTTTCGAACTGCTCGCTCGCGCACCGTTGGGGGCGGCGAAACACACTCGGAGGACCGCGCTATCCACTCCCTCCGTTGCGCGAGCTCACAGACGCCCCTGATTGGCTGTAGAGCCGTGATTAATGTGGGAGCACTAAGTACCTCTCATCCCTCCCCTCTGAGAGAGCTCGGCCAATCAGCTCTCTCTAGACCTCCGGCTGCGAGAGGTTACAGCACCACCCGTGATTTTAAATTAAATGACCTGCAATTTTCAATATACAGTGGAACATCGGATTGCGAGTAACTCGGTTTACGAGTGTTCTGCAAGACGACCAAAGATTTTTAATAAATTTTGACTTGAAAAACGAGCATGTCTTGGTTTACGAGTGCCGAGTTTTTCGACACCGACACACACACACACACTCTCGCCTATTCCAAAGTGATGGGCGTGTCATGCATAGCCTCCACTGTACAAGCCTCTGGAGACAGTGTTATGATCTGGGGTTGCTTCAGTCGCTCAGGTCGAGACTCAGCAACGTTAGGTGGCAATAAAATGAAGTCAGCAGACGACCTGAATGTACTGAATGATCAGTTTTGGGATTCAAAAAAAAAATATTCTCAGATTCCAGGATGTTTTTGTGGGAAATTGTGAGAGAGTAGTTCTGGGATAATGAGGAATTATTTTCTCCCCCGACGCAATGTGACCTCTAAATGTGAAACTAATGTAACTTCTGTAGTAGAAGCTCTGGTAGAGAAATTTGGGCTACCTGAAGATTTCCAATTTGATAAATCTCGAAAAATAACCAGAGTGTATTTGAGCAGGACTGCCGAGATTAATAAACGTAATCGACTAAGCTAATTACAAAAATTCACCAATGTATATTAAGTTATATATATATATATATATATATATATATGCATGTATGTATATGTATGTGTGTGTGTATGTGTATATATATATATATATATATATATATATATATATATATATATATATATATATATACACACACACACACACATGGACAAAATTGTTGGTACCCTTCGGTCAATGAAAGAAAAACTCACAATGGTCACATAACTTTAATCTAACAAAAGTAATAATAAATAAGAATTCTATGAATGTTAACCAATGAAAGTCAGATATTGCTTTTCAACCATGCTTCAACAAACTCATGGAACAGGCCTGGACAAAAATGATGGTACCCCTAACTTAATAGTTTGTTGCACAACCTTTTGAGGCAATCACTGCAATCAAACGATTCCTGTAACTGTCAATGAGACTTCTGCACCTCTCTGCAGGTATTTTGGCCCACTCCTCATGAGCAAGCTGCTCCAGTTGTTTCCGGTTTGAAGGGTGCCTTTTCCAGACAGCATGTTTCAGCTCCTTCCAAAGATGCTCAATAGCATTGAGGTCAGGGCTCATAGAAGGCCACTTTAGAATAGTCCAATGTTTTCCTCTTAGCCATTCTTGGGTGTTTATTGTCCTGTTGCAAGACCCATGACCTGCGACTGAGACCCAGCTTTCTGACACTGGCCAGCACATTTCTCTCTAGAATCCCTTGATAGTCTTGAGATTTCATTGTACCCTGCACAGATTCAAGACACCCTGTGCCAGATGCAGCAAAGCAGCCCCAGAACATGAAGGGCCTCCTCCATGTTTCACAGTAGGGACAGTGTTCTTTTCTTGATGTGCTTCATTTTTCCCTCTGTGAACATAGAGCTGATGTGCCTTGGCAAAAAGTTCCATTTTTGTCTCATCTGTCCATAGGACATTCTCCCAGAAGCTTTGTGGCTTGTCAACATGTAGTTTGGCATATTCCAGTCTGGCTTTTTTATGATTTGTTTTCAACAATGGTGTCCTCCTTGGTCGTCTCCCATGTAGTCCACTTTGGCTCAAACAACAACGGATGGTGCGATCTGGCACTGATGATCCTTGAGCATGAAGTTCACCTTGGATCTCTTTAGAAGTCTTTCTGGGCTCTTTTGTTACCATTCGGATTATCCGTCTCTTTGATTTGTCATCAATTTTCCTCCTGCGGCCACGTCCACGGAGGTTGGCTACAGTCCCATGGATCTTAAATTTCTGAATATTATGTGCAACTGTAGTCACAGGAACATCTAGCTGCTTGGAAATGGTCTTATAGCCTTAACCTTTAACATGCTTGTCTATAATTTTCTTTCGAATCTCCTGAGACAACTCTTTCCTTCGCTTCCTCTGGTCCATGTTGAGTGTGGTACATACCATGTCACCAAACAACGCACTGACTACCTGGAGCCCTATATATAGGCCCACTGACTTGATTACAAGATTGTAGACACTCGTGATGCTAATTAGTGGACACACCTTGAATTAACATGTCCCTTTGGTCACATTATTTTCAGTATTTTCTAGGGGTACCATCATTTTTGTCTGGGCCTGTTCCATGAGTTTATTTTTTTAAATAATTCTGTTGAATCATGGTTGAAAAGCAATGTCTGACTTTCATTGGTTAACATTCATAGAATTTTTTAAAATTATTACTTTTGTCAGATTAAAGTTATTTATGTGACCATTGTGAGTTTTTCTTTCATTGACCGAAGGGTACCAACAATTTTGTCCACGTGTGTGTGTGTGTGTGTGTGTATGTGTGTGTGTATATATATATATATATATATATATATATATATATATATATATATATATATATATATATATATACACACACACACACATACATACATTTATTTTTCCTCTAAATGGCTAAGCACATTCTTAGCTTTACCTCCTCGTTTCCAGGGAGGTGTACTAAATTTGTTGCTGAAACCTCACCATAGGTGAGAGATTGCTTCACATCCTGCTTTCTCGGTAGCCCTTTCAAGTTGCAGATGAACTCCGAGCTCGTTCAACACCGTGTCCTTCTGATGAAGTTCGATGGTCAAGAAGTAAAAGTATTGCTGAGGAAGTGACCTCGCGTCCGGTGTGGTGTGACTTTATCACACACGGTGCCATCGAGATATATCGACATCTCTGATTGTTCGGGTTTGAGCTGTATTTTTAAAATCCGCTGACGGTTGGATTGATTTAGTAGTAAAAGTGAAAATAGGCAGAGAAGAATAAAACGTACAGATTGTAACGATGTGCCGATAATCATTCGGCGTTCGGCCCCGAATTAGTGTCGAGTGTAACATGTTACTGAAGGCACTGGGAACAGCTGCAGCTCTGCCTCGGTTTCTTTTCACTTATTATTATTATTTTTATTTTTTACTTTTAAATGAACAGAAAAAACAGATGGACCGATTTCACTCCGAACATGCTCGTTATTTGCCTTAGATCAGGATAAGTCAGGAGTGCAAAAAGTGAGAGGGGGAAAAAAAAAACGGGGGTCTGGCGCCGAGTTCAGCTGAACTTCAGCTGAACCCTTTAAAGCGTGACTGAGAGAAAACAAGAGGGTGAGCTACGCTCTCATCTTTTCTGGAATAAATAACTGAAATGAAGGAATGCTGTTAGCGTGAATAGCAGTCAGACCGGCTGCATGGGGTTCGCGCTGTGATCTACGAGCTAGAACATCTTGCGGGATCCGAATACCAGCGCACGTCTTAGAAGGTACGCCGTAACGCACAGACTAAACTTTGAATGATGGGAAAAGAGAAAGCGGTGACTGAAATGTTCAAAATGAACAATTTTTTTTTTTTTTTTTTACTTGTTTAAACGAAAAGCTCTTACTCGGTGACTGAAACACAATAAAAGTTTAGTGTTCGAGTGACGGCTACATAGTGTTGGATGAGAGTATTAAACCGTATGGATTAAGAATGGGATGTTACTCATTCTGTAAATTCATATGCATGTGGAGGGAGGTGAGCGAATACTTTCGGCAATATAGTGTGTTATGATGATACCTAGGTGGTGAATTTGATTTGTATTCTATTCTATAAATTCTACCTATATTCTATAAATATCAAGAATGTACTGATTTCAATATGATTTTTTTTTTTTCAAATTCAAAAAATTTGAACAAACTTCGTAAGTAATTCAATCCCACCGCACAGGACGCATCCCACAGGAGCTGCATCCCAGTGTGTGAATAGTTTAGAAAACCACCTTTAAGATTGGCAACATTTTACCGCCTCTAAGGCAAAAAAGATCCTCAACATACGAATGAGAACTCGTTTGTAAGTCCAATTTGTTCATAAGTCCAACAAACATTTGTAGCGCGAGTGTTTTTATGTAGGGGACTTGCTGTATAAATAAAAAATTTCTATTAAAAATATAGATTTTTGGTGTCGGTGTGGCGATAGAAAAAAACAAAGGTCACAAAAGTATCACGATACACAACTAAATGTATTTATTTACAGCATAGCATAATCGTCTAACATAAAGGCTATTTATTAAAAATGCTTACAAATAAAAAAAATTGTCGCCAGTTGTTTGCTCTCAGGATCGTTTGGCTGACGTTTAGCGGTGGCTCACCGGCGCCACCCAGAGAGAGTATTAAAAATGAGCTAAATTTTAAGTTTTGGATAAGACTAACCAAGGAACACCCGATACGATATAATCACGATACCGAGCTGTAGCCGCCGATTCGATTTGCATCGTGTAATCGTTCTGCGTTAAAACAACGCAAAATAATTGACGTAATAGCTCTTAATTAAGTAAAACGCAGGTTGATAGTTTTTATATATACTGACTGCATGGCTGCGGCAGGATTCCAACCCAACTCATGATCTCCTGGTGATGTCCATTCACCAAACCCATCGATCGGTTCGTAATTAATAAATTAAATACTTAAATAAAATATTAATGTGACAATAAAAACTAAATACCGTATATCAATTCGCTTGATTTATTTTTTATTTTTTGTATTTAGTTTATTAACAGCTGCTGATGATCTATTGTGCAGATTCTTTTCTTCTTCTTTTTTTTTTTAATCTGCGCCTTGTGTGGTCCTGTATTTTTACTTTTATTACCTTGTGCACTAAAGGAAGCGTCTTCATTCCAGTCTTGTATTATTACAGCTGAGCACTGAAAGTAGGACACACTTCCAAAACCTCCAGCCGCCTTCTGAGGAATGTTGATCAAAAGCTCTTTATTAACGTTTACCTTTTTTTTCCGTTTTTTTTTTTTTTTTTGCGCTCCTCCTGCCCCTGGTTTGATCAGGGGGCGGAAAAATTAAACATACACCCTTGGTTAACGGTATTTTAATAAGCGGGAGGGAAGGCACATCTCTCTCCCCTTCGTGTCAGTCACACGGCGTCTGCGAGGGCATCGATGCAGAAAGAACGAAGATATGTATTTTTAATAATGTTGACGTTATTCCCACTGAGCCGTAATGTCATGACCGCGGCATAAACACTAGCCTGTGGGCGTGATCTTGCTGTGACCCAGATATCATGGTGTTCTTCCACAAACGTGCGCGCGCGCGCACACACACACACACGCGCGCGCGCATACCTTTCTAAATAAATGCCAGACTGGGGTCTGTGTACGTCTTTCCAAGCTCCCTTGTGTGGTGTGTACACGTGTGTTTGCCCGGGGAACCGGAGTGTTGTGTCTCGTCACATCAGAGTACAGATAATAATGCCACTGTTGATCTTTCTGTATCACTGTGATTTTTCTTTGGTCTTGCAGAGACATTAGGATGGGTTCCAGCTACGTAATACACTGCTGCTTCACAATCAAAGTTCACAAATGCCATGACTATATGATTATTTGTTTATACAGGTACTCCCTGACTTGCGAACATGCGTAGATGTGAACAAATCACGGAAGTAACTCGGGTGTATTGTACAAAAAATAGTCACTGCAGCGCACCAGATAATATTTACAATTATATACAATATTTTCAGTATGTAAGTGAATGTATAAAATGTCCAGAGTCTAGTACATTTTGTGTGTGTGTGTGTGTGTGTGTGTGTGTGTGTGTGTGTGTGTGTGTGTGTGTGTGAGAAATAAGTCAGTCTCACCGGTTTCAATGAATCAGTCCGGAAGCACGATGATAGAAAATGGCCATCCTGTAAAGCTGGACTGATGGAGAATAATCCAGACAGAGTTCACTGTTCACAGTGGAAAACAGCTCTGAGACAAAATGACGTCCCGGATCCCCCTCGCGGTTTAAAGGCGCAGAGACAACACTATTACGTTCAACATGTGAGATTCATTTCCTTGGGCGCAGTTACGGTTTTCGGCCACATGATGGCAGGGTGTGGAGAGGGAACCGAGATTTAATCGAGTGGATCGGTACGCTTTACATCGTACATTAGTGTCTAAGGCGAATAAGACTCACTTTGCCGGACTTGAGAACAAATCCAACTTACAAATGTTCTCCTGGAACGGAACCTGTTTGTAAGTTGGTGACTACCTGTGTACTTAATAAAGAAATAAATCAATTAATTCATTAAATAAAACCACCTGTTTTTGTACAGGATGCTCCACAGGAGGCGTACGGCAGTAGAGCTCAGCCTGCGATGACACCAGGGAAGCCTAACCACGATGAACTGGGCCTGAACCAGCAAGATCGGCCGTCCAGCCTTCCAGTAAGTTCTACAGTAGCAGACGCTCTCAGCACACGACCGTGATTTGCTGGTATAACAATTTAGCTAGTTAACATCTTAAAATTAAGTAATGAACTTCTGATTTATGAATACAGTGGCAGGAAATGTATAGCATGGGCAAAGCGTGAATTTTAATAGAAGATGATGGAAAAACAAGATTGTGCAGGTGAAAAAGATGATGAAAAGTATAATTATGGTTTGATCTCTGGTCTGTGGTGTTTATGTATCCATAGTGTTACTACTACCACTACTGAGGAAATGTGTGCCATTCCCCCACCCCCGTGTTCCACCTTCTCGCTTTGCCTAGAAGCGAATGAACAGTGCGCCATTCAATATCTCAAGCACCAACAATTTAGCTCGTTCCATGGAAAGCCTGCAGACATGAGAGCACGTAGCACCGTAAGCATCACGAGTCGCAGCGCCGGGGAGAAGAGGATGGGCTCCCCCTGCCGAGTGCCTCTCCCACACGACATTTCTTCCTCCTTAGCTTCATCGTGGCTTTCTGTATTTCATCATTCGATGTGCAGTTATAGAGAGAAAGACACACACATACACTCACAGGGTAGTTGCTTTAGGGGAGGTATTTACACACCGGTGTGCTGGGAGCATCGCAATTCAGGCACACGGCTCATTTGGATCAGAAATGTGCCGAAGACATGCACTCTGGTGTGGCGTCACTGTGAAGGAGAAGAGAAGGGGCTGTGTGTTTATGCATTCCTCTCTGACTGCAGCACTTCCTCCGCTGGCTCTCTGCTCGCTCGCTCTGTGCTGAGCTGTCAGCGCTCCATTGGGCGCTCAGTCTGTCTCTCGGGGAGCGCACGCGCTCTCTCAGCCAATGGGCCGCGTCTCGCTAGTCTTGTGTTTTATATTGACGTTCCAGACAGCAGGCCTTAACTGGTAAGTATGAATACATTCTCCAGTACCTTGTCACGTTTGTTTTCAGGAGTTTCATCACTTGTATGTGGTCTTTGCATCGCAGTCTCAGCGTGGCCTTAGTACTGGTCACTCAGTGAAAAAGGTGTGGCCTCTGTTCCCATCCGTCTCAGTGAGGAAGGTGTGGCCTCTGTGCCTGTCAGTCTCCGTGAAAGAGGGGTGACATTCGTTCCTGTCAGTCTCAGTTATGGAGGCGTGGCCTTTGTTCCTGTCCGTCTCTGTGAAGGTGTGGCCTCTGTTCCTGCCATTCAGAGATGTGTGGCGTTTGTTCCTGTCTGTCTCAGTGAAGAAGGCGTGGCTTTCATTTGTGATGGTCTCTGTGAAGGTGTGTCCTCTGTTCCTGTCATTCCCAGTGAAGGAGGTGTGGCCTCTGTTCCTATCAGTCTCAGTGAAGGAGGCGTGGCCTCTGTTCCTGTCAGTCTCAGTGAAGGAGGCGTGGCCTCTGTTCCTGTCAGTCTCAGTGAAGGAGGCGTGGCCTCTGTTCCTGTCAGTCTCAGTGAAGGAGGCGTGGCCTCTGTTCCTGTCAGTCTCAGTGAAGGAGGCGTGGCCTCTGTTCCTGTCAGTCTCAGTGAAGGAGGCGTGGCCTCTGTTCCTGTCAGTCTCAGTGAAGGAGGCGTGGCCTCTGTTCCTGTCAGACTCAGTGAAGGAGGCGTGGCCTCTGTTCCTGTCAGTCTCAGTGACGGAGGCGTGGCCTCTGTACCCGTCAGTCTCAGTGACGGAGGCGTGGCCTCTGTACCCGTCAGTCTCAGTGACGGAGGCGTGGCCTCTGTACCCGTCAGTCTCAGTGACGGAGGCGTGGCCTCTGTACCCGTCAGTCCCAGTGACGGAGGCGTGGCCTCTGTACCCGTCAGTCCCAGTGACGGAGGCGTGGCCTCTGTACCCGTCAGTCCCAGTGACGGAGGCGTGGCCTCTGTACCCGTCAGTCCCAGTGACGGAGGCGTGGCCTCTGTACCCGTCAGTCCCAGTGACGGAGGCGTGGCCTCTGTACCCGTCAGTCCCAGTGACGGAGGCGTGGCCTCTGTACCCGTCAGTCCCAGTGACGGAGGCGTGGCCTCTGTACCCGTCAGTCCCAGTGACGGAGGCGTGGCCTCTGTACCCGTCAGTCCCAGTGACGGAGGCGTGGCCTCTGTACCCGTCAGTCCCAGTGACTGAGCTGTGGCCTCTGTACCCGTCAGTCCCAGTGACTGAGCTGTGACCTCTGTACCCGTCAGTCCCAGTGACTGAGCTGTGACCTCTGTACCCGTCAGTCCCAGTGACTGAGCTGTGACCTCTGTACCCGTCAGTCCCAGTGACTGAGCTGTGACCTCTGTACCCGTCAGTCCCAGTGACTGAGCTGTGACCTCTGTACCCGTCAGTCCCAGTGACTGAGCTGTGACCTCTGTACCCGTCAGTCCCAGTGACTGAGCTGTGACCTCTGTACCCGTCAGTCCCAGTGACTGAGCTGTGACCTCTGTACCCGTCAGTCCCAGTGACTGAGCTGTGACCTCTGTACCCGTCAGTCCCAGTGACTGAGCTGTGACCTCTGTACCCGTCAGTCCCAGTGACTGAGCTGTGACCTCTGTACCCGTCAGTCCCAGTGACTGAGCTGTGACCTCTGTACCCGTCAGTCCCAGTGACTGAGCTGTGACCTCTGTACCCGTCAGTCCCAGTGACTGAGCTGTGACCTCTGTACCCGTCAGTCCCAGTGACTGAGCTGTGACCTCTGTACCCGTCAGTCCCAGTGACTGAGCTGTGACCTCTGTACCCGTCAGTCCCAGTGACTGAGCTGTGACCTCTGTACCCGTCAGTCCCAGTGACTGAGCTGTGGGCTCTGTACATGTCAGTCACAGGAAAAGAGGCGTGGCCGCTGTTCCTGTTAGTCCCACTGAAGTAGGCGTGTCCTCTGAATTGGATTTACTGCTTCAATGTATCCAGTAACATCACCTCACCTCACAAAACCTTTTATTCTCGGTATACCACATCAATCTGTCAATGGTTGGCTTTTTAGATTATTGTAATCATAATTTAAATTTGCGTTTATTTACATTTTATATTATAATTCATTGTTATTGAATAACACTTTTTAACTGTTTGTTTGATTTAACGCAGGCTGAAATCTGTGAGACAGTTTAGACCCTGTTAGCACTTACATTGCAGCAGCTATAAACTCTTGTTCATTTGTCTTCTGAAGACATTCCTGTGCAGGAAAAACTTGGTGTTCCAGAGAGTCAAAACTGAAAACTCCTCTTGTAAATGTGAAGTAAACAGCATCTCGCAGGCAGTTCATACTATTAGGTGTTGTGTTTGTTGAAACGGTGGTGTATTCATTAGGCTTAGGTCATGTACTGTAGATCGTCCATCATAAAAGTCACTGTGAATGAACGCTTAACAAGCGCTAAAATTAGGCCCAAGCGTTCTAGTGTAGGTTGCAGTGTGTTAGCCTACAGTCTGTATGATGGGATGGGGCATGCTTGCTTTTTATTATCTTGTATTTGTGTAATGGAACTTTTTGTAAAACACCAACATGAAGCAATTTACTCATAATAATAAAAAAAAAACACACACACATGCAAGCCCTGGGTGTTATGAAACCTGGTGAGGAGAGAAGCAGTGCGGTTGCAACACAGCGGCTTCTCCTCGCTGAGCTATTTTTAAACCTCCATGTGTCACTCTGGCCTATTGGCCCAGTGAACCCTGCCAGGAAGGAGGAGGGGTGAGATGGAAAGTGTGTGTGTGTGTGCGTGGCAAGCATTCAGAATCCTGTGACTCATAACGTCAGCAGTAAAGTTACTACAGACCTGAAGCCTCTAACTGTTTACATTCGGCTGCTTTCATCACTCATTAGAGCAGGGATTCGCCTGCAGGCTGAATATTTATTAATCAAATACATCGCTGTGATCTTCCGAGCCCGTGCAGTCTCTCCCACTCGCGCGCTCCCTTATTATTCCTCCGCTGAGAAGAAAGCTAGTTGTTATTGTGGCGTTTATTTAAGAGCGTCCAAACGCACAGTTTTTCCCTCTGAAGTCCGAGCCGCGGCTTTGAAGTCAGGATGCTGCGGGGTGGTGTTGCCATGGAGATGCTTACAGATGAGCACGGGGGCTCCTCTTGATGTCTCATCAAATTATGCTTCTAATGGAATTTTTAATCAGGGAGCCATTTTCTTTCTTTCTTTCTTTTTTTGTTCCACAGTCCCAGTGAGGTGCATGTGGCGTGTTTGCTTGTCAGTCACGGCGGAGGAGGTGCGTCCTGTCTGACGTAATATTTTTCTGCACCAAAATTTACCCATGTATGCCGGATTTAGTAATCAACATGATATAAACACAAAAGTATCATATTGACATCATCACCCAGTGCTCCAGTAGATCTCCTGTCTCATGGTACGACATGTTGAAATGCCTTTCTGCTCACAGCTTTCGTGAAGAGCGGATGTTTAGTTGCCGATTCGATTAAAATAGCGATTCTGCAATTACCCCGATTTTATGAATATTACGATCCGATATTACATTTGGTACACTTTTAAACCTTTAAAAAAACCTAGCCTGTTCCTTCTAAAATTTGTTTTATCATTTAAAAAACAAGTGCAGCATTTAAGCAATACAAACTAACTTCAAATACAAGAATTTAACATTTAACTTGCAATTAAATTAAACAAAAATCTACATGGTCACTCATCAGCGTGTATCTCTGTCCTCCGCCATAATTATTTGTAATAACAAACTGAGCAAATAATTCACGATGAAAGTGTGTAAATAGTTCAGAGTGCACCACCTGTGGGTTCATAAAGAAACAGCGACATTTAACCTCCTGAAACGCCTCCAAAGTGAGCGCACATGTTGTGTGCGACTTTTAACTCTGATATGCGCGGCTTCTAACGCACGTGATTTTTGACTAATTAGCGCTCAGTGTTTTGAGACTGGTGTAAGCTCGTGTGATCCGCGGGTTTGAGACTGATTCGCTCACAGAATTTTAAGAAAAGGGTACAGAATAGTTTATATCGGAGGCTGACGCTCTCAAACGTGTCCATCAAACTGGAAACCAGCCGATTCTGATTACTGGTTGATCGACCGGATCTTCTCTTATTATAGATGTAAAAATAGTTTGAAGTCAGTGTGAATCCGCCACGCACAAGAATCTCGATTCATAACTGAATTGATTTATCTATTTTTTTTCCCCCAATTTCTAGTGTTTGGGTTTACCACAGCCTTTCTGTCGGCTCCAACAAGTTCACCATTCCTCTCTGAGGACGATCAGATCAGCAGGGTATGAAATGCTCATATCAGTGACCATGCCACGAATTGAATCGAGCAGAGGTGGCAATTTGGTGTTTGAGGTAAACATTAACTGAAGCGCTTGCCTTGTGTGTTTGAGTTCAATCCGATTAAAGTCTAGTCGCGTTCTCTGATTGGTCGTTGTCCATTTACGTCATAATACGATAACGTATCTGCCAGGCAGTATTGTTTAGATTTTCCACACATCACCAACCTTGGGTGTCTGTTTTTTTTTTTTTTTCCCCCATTATTTATTTTATTTTATTTTTTCCCCCAGCCATTAATGCATTCATGCCGTCATCAAAATAAATCACTGTCCTTCAGCGCGCTCCATTAAATGAACGTCTGATTTTTATTTTGCGCGGCGGTACAGCACCTTTACTCTGCGCTGATCTCTCTCTCGTGTCAAACCTTTAACGGCTTATAAAATATTTACAGGCTTCTGTGTGAAGTGTTACCCTCTAAGGTTTTGTCCTGATTTACTGTGCAGTGTACGATTTTATAAAATCTGGCTCCAGAAAGAATAAAAGTGACCTTGTTGTACAGACTCGCACATCTTTGCATTTAAATAAAAAAAATAATAGTAATAAAAAGAAATGCACTGATTTTATGGTGCGTAAAACACATGGATCGTAGGTGTAAAAGTTAGCGGCGTGTGATGGAAATGTTTTAACGGAAAGTTAGCACAGGTGTCGAAGCGCAAGCTGTGTGTCACTGTGTGACGGCTTTCAAATTCAGATTAAAATTAATTTCCGTTCATTGTGGGTTGTATGTTTTCAGAATTGTCACATATTGTCACAGGGTCAGAATTGCTAGCATATTGCTAACTTTTTCATGGATCAGAATCTTTAAAAGTTTATTTCTTACCTTAACTATTTGAATGTTGTATTCGGCCCCTGTTTTACTATAAATTGCCCACACACACACACATTTTTATTCCAGAGGGACATCCCAGCTGCATATGAGCAATACATCTTCAGTGCTTGAGAAATGTATTTGGTAAGAACACACACTCACACACACACACACACACACACACAGCAGTAAGAGCCCTAGTTGTTGCAGGCTGTGTCACTCTTGCGAGATTTACGCTCTAACTGCATCTTTATCGAAGGTGGCGCCTGGCGGCTCAGCGTCTCACTCCGAGCGTGACGCTCCACTCGCGGCGCCGGTCATCCATCACATCCACGATCGTCATTAGGCCCGCGGCTGAGAAACGAGAGCCTGACGGGGGAAGAAAAATAGCTCACGATACAGCTATTAAAGCGTCCATTAAAAGTACAATCGCAATCGTATTGGCATTACGGACTTCTTCATGGCCGATGTTATTAGTAAAGTCAGAGCAGAAATAGCGAAGATGATGGAAGATGATGGAAGATGGAAGGCAGCCGTATAACGCTTTTGATGACGAGCGTGAGAGGTAGCGTTTGTATGCATCAGCTTTGCAAGGATGAAAGAACTGAACAGACCAGAAAAAAAAGACTAAGGTAGAGACGGAGCGCAAACGTGTCTAAATCTTGAAAACATTAAATCTTGGTTGGTTGGGAGATCGACCCGACGCACTATGAGGAGTGTTCTAGGTTATCCATGTCTGGATAAAGATTAAGTCACTGAGAGTGGATTTTTTTTTTCAGTTGGTAAAATTGTTTCTTTCAGATTATTTCTGGAAAGTTCTGGAACTTGATATAATTTCCTCTCAGCTGGTACTTCCACTCTGGACTTTGCTACACGATATCTTTTTTTCTCATCTTTTTTATTTTATTTTTATTTATTAAAAAATTTTTAAAACCATTTTTTTTTTTTTTGTTGTTGTTGGTGAAATTTTCTCTCAGATAATTTCTGGAAAGTTCTGGAACCTGAACTAGTTTCCTCTCAGCTCATATCACGTCAAGTCAGACCAAGCTGTTTCTTCCACTTTGGACTTTGGAGAGAAGACTTTGTCTTCTCTCATCTTTTTAATTAAAAAAAAAATTTATTTCATCTTTTGGGGTGGAAAATGAGCCCCAACCCTCAAGATCCATTGGTGCTTTTTTTGGGTTACTGCTTTAATATTATGAAAAAAACCACACTGGCACTAAAGTTACCTCATGAAATCATATTTTTATGTTGTAAAGAAATAATTATTAAAGAATCAGGAAAAAAAAAGAAAGAAGGGCAGAAACGTGTCTGTCGCTTCTTATTAAGGAGATGAATAAATGTGTTGCATCAGCACGCCAGCTTGTTCTCTGTAGAACACACACACACACACACACACACACCACACGTTTCTTTTATCTCTCTCTCAGCTGTCACCTCTCACGCTGAACACACATGGGTTCGGCGGTGGTCCTCCTGCCTGGGGTATTTTTAGCTCACAAAGAATTGATGTTTTGTGCTCTTTACCTGGCGCTTACAGCTTCTCTGAAAGAGAGAAGTGTGTGTGTGTGTGTGTGAGAGAGAGAGAAATAGTAGATGCTCTCTCTCTCTCTCTCTCTCTCTCTCTCTCTCTCTCTCTCTCACACATCCTGTATTAAAGAGAATTTGAAATGCTCTTGGCTTGTATTTCTTTGATCAAAGCGTTTCTGTCGAAGGAGGTTAAATTAAACATGTGCGGGATGATAATCTGATGAGATCACTCAAACCGATCTGCGCTCATAAACCCCAACCGCCATGCAGCTGCCTGAGAGACCAGAGAGGTCTGAACGCTCAGGTTTTTCTCACACTAGTGTGGGCTGATTTAAGAAAAAATAAATTAAAAAATCCCTTTTCCTTTCAGTAAACCAGTTGTTAAAGTAAACCGTTGTTTCCTGCGGCCAATCGATGACCACCGTCATTCATAACGACTGATAAGTGATCAAGATTTCTCCCTTCGTCCATTATCTAATTAATGTTGCTCTCCTGCGACCAGTTACACATCAGAGGTGTTCTCTACAGCCAGTCACTAATCACCATTATTCGTTATGACCAATCACTGATCAGCATTGCCCCCTATAGCCAATCACTGGTCAACATTATTTATCATGACCATCGCTGATCACCATTTAGTCATTATGAACAGTCCTTGATCAGCATTATCGTAACCATCACTAATCACCATAGTCTCCTACAGCTGATCACTTATCACCATTATTCTTTACCAACGATCACAAAAAAAAATCTGGAAAAATCCCGCAGAGAGAACAGAATTCAAGTCCTTTTTTCCAGTATATCTAATGTAACCAGTCGAAGCATTAAATATTCCCTCTGAGCAGATGAGCAGATGCTCCGTTTTAAGGTTAAGAGTTACACACACACACTGACCTACAGTTGCAGTGTGTGAGTTTGAGGTATTTTGTATTACGAAGCATATTTCTGACTAAGGTTTGGAGATGGAAGAGGAAGATGAAGCTGAAGTGTGTGTGCACGGAAACGGGCGCAAATAAAGGAGAAGAGCTGGATGTTGAAGATTGAGGAGAGGCGTGATTGAGGGGGCTTGGTGTGTGCGTGCGTGCGTGTGTGTGTGTGTGTATCTTTTGCTGCACACTCCTCTTATCCTCTCTTCTGAAACAAGTCCTTACTTTGCTGGCACCCCGTCTATCTGTCTCTTAGTCTGTCTGTCTGTCTGTCTTGGTGTATAAGCTGTGACTGTGAGGGGGGAGCTCGTCTCCACAGGAGCCGTTGTACTCACTCACACTCTCTCACACACACACACTCAAACACTTGTTCTGATGTACCGAGAGTGAGAGCACTTTTTTTTTCTTCTTCTTCTTTTTTTCTCCCCCTTCAGCCCTGAAGGCTGCATCGTGTCTGCGCTTCCCCTCCTCCATCCATCCATCCCTCCCTCCATCTCGTTTCTCCTCTCCCCGTCCCCCTTTGATTCCTCTCGCTCCGTGCTCTCTGCAACTCATCCTCCGTAATTAGGACGAGCACGGAAAATGAGAGAGAGGGAGAGAAAGAAAGTGTGAGAGGAGAGAGGAGCCGGAGTCCTGCTGATGAGGCAAACGCCACCGCCAGCCGATTGGCCCGAGCCGTTGGTAGGGGGACATCGAGGGGGGAGGGGGGGATGGGGAGCCGCGACGCCATTGGCTCGGTGTGCCCCTGAGGGACAGAGTGATAGATGAAGTGTGTGTGTGTGTGTGTGTGTATGTTTCTTTCTGCAGGGAGCCAAGCTTCTCTCATCAACAGCTCATCAAATCAGCCACAGCTCCGGCTCCGGCTGCGAGCATGAGGGTGTTAGTCAGCGCACAGCTCTCTACCTTCACCCACATATTTTATCTCTGCTTCCTTTTTCTCAATTCATTTCAGCGACACTACGCATTATCTCTGTAAATTTATAGTCTATGTCAAAAAGTATTGGCGCCCCTTTCTGTTGAGAGAAACTGCACTTTTCGTCCTTTTTACCTCATTAAATATATATATATATATATATATATGTATTTTTTTTTTTTATGAACCCCTTTTCTTTTACAGCTATATAAATGTAAGATTATGAATACGAAATCCATGTGAAAAATTAAAAAAATTATTTTCTTTCTTTCTTTCTTTATTTATTTATTTTATCTGTAAGTAGTTACAAACATCATTAAGTCATTACCTATCAGTCTAGTGTACACACACACACACACACACCTTCACTCATCATGAATTCTGCTAAATATAGTTTAGTTCATTATTAAACCTGGGTCTCTGACAGGAACATGAGACACACTTGTCCAGATGAGCACAGCTGGTTACAGCAGCGTGTCGACTGACTCACTGAAACCTAAAAAGGAAACGGAGTTTCCCCGAACCGGATCAGCATCTTTTAAAGAAAGGTGCCAATACTTCTTCTAACGATACTGGACCGTGCCCATGTGGCGTTAATGAATAAGTCGAAGATCAGATTCAGATTCATGCAAGATGGTTTCAGGTTTTTTTTTGCTCTTACATAAGAAAGATGATGATCACACTTCACTCTCACACCCACTGACTCAACAGCAGTCTCTGAGCTTTTTCTAATCGGGAGCTCTGCACATCATCTGTCCGTCGTATCTCATCAGGGTGTCTTCTCACACACTCGTCTTTTCAGTTAGAGGACAGAGAGCAGCCGCTCTTCACTTTTCCGTCATGTTTTTTTTTTTGGGGGGGGGGGGCCTCCCAGCAACGGTTACCAAGACAGCAGACAGCAGCAGCTGGCACCATGCCCACTCCAGCGGTGGAGGGCATGGTGCTGGGAGGCGGGGCTGGCTGGCTGGCTCGCTCGCTCATGTTGATTAGCACTGATGATAAGAAAAAAGCAAAGCAATTAAAATGCTTTAACGATGCCTTTTTCACGTCCAGCATCAGACGTGATAAAAGTCTTGGACCGATCCCCAGTTTCTATTTATTTATTTACTTCATTTTTATTTTCTACGTTTTTTTGTTGCCCGAAAGCGATTCCCGTCCCTTTCGCATTCATTCACAGAAGCGGTGCGCACCGGGAATTCAGTGGAAGGATGATGAGTCTCAGGGGTGTGTGTGTGGATCGTAAACATGACTTTTTTTTTTTTTTTTAAGCGTCGCTTGGCCGTGTGTGTTTTGTGCACGTCGACGAGGTGCGATGGCTCAGAGGATCCTGCGCTTGATGCTCGAGTGCTAACCTCACACACACAGGAATTGGTGCACATGTGGGGGGTAGAGGGGTTGGGGCATGACCGAAAGTTCACGATGGCTGTCGAACTTCATTGAGACGACGATCCTCTCGTATTACGTTCATCCAAACTGTAAGACGTCCTTCAGGGAAAAAAAAACGCTTTTTATTTTTTACGTTACGACTGTCATGTGATCAGACCACGCTGGTACATCGACATTCTTTAAAGGTTGCACATTACATGCTCTCCTTTCTTTCTTTCTTTCTTATTTTTTTTTGTTTATTTTTTTATTTATTAGTTGGTTCTGTTGTTTGTTTTTAAGAATAAGTTTGCATACAAGTCTTATAGTTCAAAAACAAACAAACAAGTTGTTGGAAACCAAAACTCTTCATTCTTCAAAATGCGGCTTTTAATTTTTACATTTTTTTATTACATAATTAGAAAAAATACATCTCAGATTATGCATCCTGGCATGCTTGAAATTCTTCCTCTTTTCCTTTTTATTTATTTATTTTTAAACAACATTTCAGTGTGTAATTTCAATTAAAGTCTTTTTTTTTCTTTTATTGGAAATTCAAACAACATACATACACAGTGCATACATACTCCCCCTGCCCCCTCAAAAGAAAACAGCCAGTCAGCTGAAAGAAATGTAAAAAATAATTACACATCAAACAAAATAATAATAATAAGAAAATAAATAAGAAAAAAAAACTGAAAGAGAAGTCTTTTATAACAGATTTTCGAGGTGGCTCATAAATGGGTGCCAGACATCATAAAAATTCCTGAATGGATCTCTTTATAGCGAATCTTTTCTAGATGATTAAAATACAAGACCTCTCTAATCCAGTGAGCACTGGCGGCTTCCACTTAAACAGGATCATTCTCCTAGCGAGAAGGCAGCTAACGGCGATCATATTGTCCTGGGCCTCGTTCGGGCAAGCACCATTTGAGTCAGCTCCAAAGTGCAGAGAGAGTCTGCTTCCTGAACACCCCTTTCACAAAAGCGCATTTTCTTAACCAATCGGAACGCAGGGACCAGAAGCGTCCATGTCCTGGACTTTATCAAGCTTATTATTATCTTTTTTTTTTTTAACAGCCTTTTTCTTCCTGCATTTCTTACAAGGCCAATTAAATCCTAATGGCTAACCTAGCCTTAATCAGCTTTTAATTCTAATGAGAGCACACATGGCTCTCAAAATTTAAGTATGAGAATGTATGTTAAAATGAAGAGGAAAAATAAAATAACGTTACTATATCAAATACAATGTGTTGTATAAAAAATGACGAGTGTATACGCCCATCTTTGGCGGATGCTAATGCAGCGGTCACGTGACAAAAGGTATGTCGGAAACCAAAACTAGTAAAGAATGACAGATTTTCTAAAAAAAAAAAATTTAAACAAATTTTTTTTTAAAGCGCTTGTCATTTTTTGAAGAAGATTTTTACCGAGGTCTTAGGTCACATGATCTCAGTGGGAAGGGAGGTTGGGCCTAATTAGCATACTAAAAGTACAGACTGTACAAAACGATTTTTAAAGTTTATTTTTTATAAATAGACATGCCAGACCAAGACAATGACGGTATGACCCATCATTCTTTAAATGAATGATATTTTAGCCAGTAGCAGTTAGCCACTATGCTCGAGCATAGCTTCATTTATTTATTTATTTATTTTAACTCTTGAGCTTTGAGCCAGGGGCTGTGGGAGTGGAAGGGGGTCTTGCTATGTGAGGTCACAAAAGGAGGAAAAACCCAATTCGCTCATTTAAGCCCCGGCCAATACAACAACAGAAAAAGAAAAACAGCAAGGAATTTTATTTGAATGTTCGTGTGTATCTGAAAGACAAAAAATGTCCAAAAAGTGAATGACATTATAGGTGACCTTTTAAAATGCATTCAAGTCAGTTATATTGAAACTTTATGCTGTACAACGTGTGCTCTAGTAGGTTAATACTCTAAACAGATTCACACTTTATGCCTCAGGTCTGGGTAATAAATCTTACCATCGATATCAATAAATCACCACAACGGATCTTTAAAGTTGAAATCTTCTCGGTGAAGTTTTTGAGGCGTCCGGTGCAGCGCCATGACGCAGCCACCTTTTCAAAACTTTAGTATTATTATGTTGAATAAAAGACGTAATGTTCTGCTCGTGTACTTTATCTTTGTAGCCCAGCGCCATTTCATATCGAAAGACAGGACTGTAGAGAGAGAGAGCGAGATCTCGTCACTCTTTCATAAATACTCCCAAACTTCTCCTCTGTCCGCCTTTCCATTGCCTTTCACGTCGGCTGTGTGTTCGCTTTCAACCCTCATCTTACTTTCTAGCAGTAGAGCCTAGGTTGAATACTGAATACATGTATGAATTATTTTCCCCCACCCCCGCCCCGAGTCTCCGTCTTCGTACTTCTGAGCGATCGTCTGATCCCGTTCCTCTCTCTCGCTCGTATCACGTTCCCAGTGTCTGGGGAGCGCTCTCGCTCTTCCGTCAAACTCGACGTGTCGTGCGCCGGGTCGCGGGGGCTTCACAGCGGGAAGAAGAGAGGACTCTCGCCATTATACCGCCTCGCCGCTTTATCGCTCCGCTGAAAGTCAAGGCCTTTTTTTTTTGTGCTAGTCAGACACGGCGCAAATTGCGGCGCTGTCAGATTTCACACAAATTGCCAGATCTGCCTCGGCACGGAAACAAAAGGAAATTTCAGCGATGGTTATTCATGGGCTTTGTGAATACGTGTTCAGTATTCAGGCCATGGCGCTTTAGCGGAGCTGTGTGTGTGTGGAGCGTTCGCCTTCCTTTCCAGCTCACACGTTCTCGCTCCTGATTTAGCCCTGATTATTCTTCAGCATTAATTGGCCACAGAGGAGACGTCCTGACACGCCCGCCCTGTGGAACGAAGGATGAAAGACAAGGCCGTACGTTTGATCCCCTTACCAGAGCAAAGACGCAGCCCACAAAGACATGGCCTGCAGAATTTTTTTTTATTTTTTTTTTGCTTACGTCATATCAGCGGAGACGGAGTGTGATTTAACAGTCAATGAGAGCTAATTATTACATGCATCAGTTGAAGATCTCGAGTTGTAATGAATCTAGAATGATAACGATGAAATAAAAAATCATGTAAGGCGAGACGTCTCGGGTCATGTGTGCAAAGCTTAAGAAAAAGTTCACTGGGAAAATCATCAGCGACCGACTGTGGTTCTCACACCAAGCATGAAACTCATTCACCAAGTTAATTGTTTTCTAACAGCAGCACAAAATATAAACTAAGATTTTTAATACAGTGAAACCTTGGATTGCGAGTAATTTGGTTCATAAGCGTCTTGCAAGATTTTTTTCACTACATTTTACTTTGAGAAATGAGCAAAGTCTTGAAATACGAGAAGTACGTATACGCTCTGTCAATGGTTCTTCTATCTCTTGCGCGCACTGTGGGATTGTGGGTAATCCTCTCGCTATGCTCTGTCTCAGTGCGTCACTTGTATAGTCCGTGCATCAAAAAATTGTTTTCCTAAATTTATTTTGTGTCCAAGTGTAGTGACTACTGTTCGTAGTAACTGTGTGCTGCAACAATAAAAAAAATAAATAAATAAAGAAAACCAGCCGAGCATGAACGCCACCCCTGAAGACTTACATAATAATATATAATAATCAAAGTTTATACTCGTTATAAAATGCACGCTCTGGAAATTTCTTCCGTAAATGTTAAATGGGAACGTCACTTTTTTTATTTAAGTCACATTTAGATATTCAGAAGTTTCTCCATTCTGGTTTTTCTCCTCATGTGACCTCATATAAGAGAAGCCCCTCCCCTCCAGCTCTTCTGTTCAGCTCTGCTGTTCCTTAATCAGTAGATCATTTACCATAAACACTGAAACTGTACATCCGAACGAGGAGTGAAATAAAGACCGACTGAGGTATAAAGCTCGAGGGGAGATTTCAGCCGGAACGTTAACACACACTTTGGGGGAGCTCTCAGACCAGTATAAAGTTGTAAATAGTGAAATATGGGACCTTTTAATTGAAAATGTTCTTACAAAAGAATTTGACACACAATACATATTATTATACGCATTATAATCTATTTATGTGGAGCGTCGTTATCGCCTGAGCTTTATAGGCCTTCTTAAACTCGGTACGCAGATGACCCCCAGATGAGTATGGTTATTTTCTTCAAAGCTTTTTTTTTGTCATCATAAGTTAGTACTTTTATTATAAATTTTTGAACATGTTGTGTTTTTTTTTTTGTTATTATATTTATTTCTGTTTTTCCACTGGGAACCTGGAGAAACTTGTCTATTTTATCGCTGAACTCCTACACTGGTGCAACGTGTCAGGATAGCAAAAAAAAAAAAGATAAAAATAGCATGTTTTCTCTCCGTTTAAAAAATATAACCATGATTCTGAGGTCGTGTATTTCAGAATACGCACAAAACCCGTGTTATATTTATAATATTTCATAATAAAACAAACGCGGATGTCATTTGCACATTAAACTCTTGGCATAAACATTGATGTTTTTTGATATTTTGGGTACTTCTGTAGATAATGTATTCTGGTGCTGTGCATACATGTGTATATATTGTATATAAAATATACAGGTAGTCCCCAAGTTACGAATTTCCACAGACGCCAACGGACCGCAGCTCTATCTCTGGTTCAATCGCCGAAGTATTGTACAAAAAATAAATAGTGCACTGCGCCAGATACCAGTATTTACAATTATATACAATATTTTTAGTGCGTAAGTGAATGTACAGTATAAAATGTTGTATGTGTGTGCGGGAGAAATGAGTCGGCCTTTTAATCAGTCCGGGAGCACGATGATAGAAAATGTCTGTCCCGATGATGAATAATTCTAATTTCAGAACAAAATCCTTAACAAAACAGGGTTCACAGTCCAATACAGTGGAAAACAGCTCGCTCACAGCGAGGATTCCCCTCACGATTTAAAGGCGCAGAGACAACACTGTTACATTCGACATTTTACAGTTTACATTTGGCGCAGTTACAGTTTTTGACCACATGATGGTAGGGTGGGGAAAGGGTACAGAGATTTAGTCAAGTGGATCGGTACGCTTTACATTGTATATTCGCGTCAAAGGCGCATAAGACTCACTCTGTCGGACTTGAGAACAAATCCGACTTAAGAACGCGCTCGTTCGTATGTAGGGGACAACCTGTAGATATTATGTATGTTTGTATCTGATGTGACCAGTGTTCATAAAATCTCCAACCAATCCTGGAGTGAACTGTTGAATTTCCTCTTCGATGTGATCCATATGGACAATAAAGAAGTGTACTGTGAAGGAAGGAAATTCACATTATCTCTTAAAACCCAGAGCATTTTAAGTTTTTTTTAATATAATTTTTTATAAACTTCTATAGGATTGTAGTATAGAGTGATCTAGATATACGTCTCTATATATCCTAGATATCGTCCTTTACCTTAAGCCGAAACGCTTCACGGCTCTCGAAAACTGACCTCATGTTCTCCAGTCCCATAAACAGGTCCTCATGCTCCTTGTTTCAGTCAGCAGACGGAGGGGGAGAGTGAAGTCATTTCAGCGATGGAAAAGTCCCCCCCCCCCCCATAAAGTCTATGAGGTTTTCATCCTGTTTGCTCACAGATTCCCATAAGCCCCAGGTCCAGTGCTGGGAAACAACTTTTTGTTTTTTTATTCTTTCCACCGTATGTGGAAATAACCGGTAACACTACGATCAACTCTGGGGGGGGGGGAATCGAAAATGCAGGCCGCAGAGAAACAGACGGAGCGTTAGGAAAGATCCCGGTCAGCCGTCTAGGACAGAGGGTCTAGTCTCCCGCAGATCATGCAGGTTATCTTACGGACGCGCTTTAATTCACCACGGCCCACGAGGCGCAGACCTTGGTCACAAAGCCCACAAATTTGAGTAGATCCAGCCTGGCACAGATGCTAATTTGGGCGGCACACCTTCGATGAGCGTGTTCGGCATGCACCGGAACGTTTCAGGTTCATTTGAAGTCTTTAAAGGTGCGATGTAGGCATGCGGTTACGGGGGGAATGATTCACAGGATTCAAGATTCAAAGCTGCTTCAATGGCAAAACAAACAAAAATAGTATAGAAAGAGTTGTAAATAAATGTGTGTAAAATAAGAGTGCAGACATTTAAAAAAGTTATGTTAAAGATAGAATATATAGATGTAAACACATACTAATGATGATGATGATGATAACACTAATAGGAAACCCCGCCCTAAAATGTGTTTATATGGAAATATTTAATATGTACTCAGAGATTATGGCGCTGATTTATTTATTTCTTATTTTATTTAATTTTTATTGATGAATTTTCAGATGTTTTCAAAGGAAGCATGTCTCGAAGCTTTGGAAACTTATTTTGTGTGTGTGTGTGTGTGTGTGTGTGTGTGTGTGTTGCAGGACTTGTCAGGCTCCATAGACGACCTCCCGACGGGGACGGAGGCAGCTCTGATCTCGGCCGTCAGTGCCTCGGGATCCACCAGCAGCCAGGGCGAGCAGAGCAACACAGAGCAGTCCCCGTTCTCCCCTCACGCGTCTCCCCGTCTCTCGGGTCTGCGCGGCGGACCCTCGCCCTCTCCGGTCGGCTCACCCGTGGGCTCCAGCCAGTCACGATCCGGACCCATATCGCCCGCCAGCGTGCCAGGTAGAGATGGAGCGCAACCTATTATTATTATTTTTTATTAAAAAAAATTTTTTATTCTTGTTTTTTTTTTTTGCGTAGTCAAGGTTTCCTTCCCACGCGTCGGTTGCCGTCTGATTCCCAGCACACACATGCACACGTCTCCGTTCACGCCTCAGACAGTCGGGATTCTCCGCCATGCTCCCACGCCAGCCATTAAAAATGGTTTAGAAAGCCAGTTAGCACGTTCGGAGCCACTTCACCACCCAGTCTCCGCTTTGGCGCGGGCCGTCATTAGCGTGAGCGTTTTGACAGCCGAAGCCGCAAGTGTGTGTGTGTGTGTGTGTCTGGTCCTCACTCTCCGTGCTCCGGATGTCGCTAACGAGGGCCGCAGGAGGCCTTTTTATTCGCCTGTCGATGTTTCACCCCTGCTGGGAGAGCTGGCCTCCATTAGTCTCGTAGCGAACAGACTGGAAAGGACACACACACACACACACACCCACATTTATTTATTTATTTATTTATTTATTTATTATGGCAGCTGAAATACATGTGACTGCATTTATAGGTTTGGGTTATTTTGGTAATAGAAGAGTGTTGCAGTTAATTTCAGGTGTGTGTGTGTGTGTGTGTGTGTAGGTACCCAGATGGCCCCGCAAACCCCAGGGAACGTATCAGACGTGGCCTCCCATTCCACCCTCAGTCAGTCGCCCATGTCTCAGGAGAGGGGTGAGTGTGACACACACACACACAAACACACACACACCCCGCTACGGCAGCAGTAACAGACCTCCTAATGGTCACTTGTACATATTTGTCATCTGTCTCGGCTATACGCGTTACAGACGCGCACCATTTTCCGCCGCCGTCTGAGATAAATGGCCTCATTCGTGTGACGTATTAACACCCGCGACGGCTCCGCCCCGCCCCGCGGCCACCGGAACGTTCCGCCCCTGATTCATCACATCGCTGAATCCTAGCTTTTTTCTACGACTCGCGGACGGGAGCGGAAATAAAACTCCGAATGAAATGGACCCGCTCGTAATAAAAGAATTATGTTTATAGAATTTGTGTTATATGCGGCTCACGTTTTAACGACTCTCGAATCGCATCGGTCAGAAGGAGCCGGGTTTTTATCCTAACTCGTTCTTTCAAATATATTATTGTCTCTGGAGTAACAGACTGGACGCTCTAATCCAAGACTAATTATAAACTGATAAAAAATAATAATAATAGCAAGAAAACCACACAGTCATGAGTCATTTATTCAACGTTGTTAATTTCTCCACGTCTGGGACGTCCTCAGGAAAGAGGAGCTTCAAGAAAGAAAAAAAATAATAGAAAAGCTTGTGAGGAAATGAATGTTAATAATAATCACAGATAAGCCACGAGTCAGCACTCTTCCATGGCGTAAACGTCATTATTATTTTTAAAGACAGAAAGGAGCATCACTTAGTCATCCAGATTTTTTTTTCCCCATAATAAATCATTAAACAAATTATACTCCTACAAATTAGAAAATCCTGTATGCTTTCATTTCTGACCTTTTTTTCTTCTATTTGTTAGGATTTGCCTCCAACCTACATCGCACTGGCCCCGCCCCTGCCCCTCAGTTTGGCCCCCAGCAGTCTGGCCCCCCCATGTCTCCTCACCCGTCCCCGGGAGGCCCCATGCACCACAGCATGGGCTCTTACCAGCAGGGCGGCCCCGGCTACGGGCCCCAGGGTGGGCAGTACGGCCCTTCAGGTAACACACCTGTCTCATCATCACGTCACATTTTATTCTCAGGCTTTTGTCCAAAAGTTTCAGGTTGGCCTTTAAAAAAATAGACAAGAAAAAACAAACAAAAAAAAAACACACACACACACACACTTAGCGCTGTGTTGTCGCCCCAGAACAGGACAGGGAAGTAATCAATCATGTGTGTGGTAATAAATAGCCCTGGTTTACGGTCTCATAATGTCACCCAGCTCCCATTCCACTTTGATTGATGCTCCCCGCGGCCGTCCTGCGGTTTCACGTGTTTAACTGGCAGCTGGTGCAAGACGCAGCTACCTGAGGGATGTGCAGCGCGAGACAGGAGTGGAGAAGACAAACGGAAATGATTGTTGTTTACTTATTTGAAGGAAAAAAAACTATTTTATTGTGAATAAACATTGACTATATCAATACATCAATTTTATATATTACTCAAATAATTAGTTCCACAGCCCAAAAAAATAAATACAGAAAAATTATTAATACAATATATAAAGTAAAAATGAAACAAATTAACTTGCACTTTACCTTTAAAAAAAGATTAAATAAATCCCAACAGATAAGTGTTTTCGTTTGTGCGCGCAGGCGCCGTGTATTTGTGTGTGTGTGTGTGTGTGTGTGTGTGTGTGTGTGTGTGTGTGTGTGGAATTAGCCCCTTCCCTCGCCTCGTCTTACACAGTAAAACTCCTCATCTCTCCCCCCACCTCGCATTTTAAGTTTCACAACAAACACACACACAACGGAAACACTGTTTTAACTGGAAAAAAAGAAATCTCTCCAATGACACTCGCGTGAGCGCAGACTAACGGAAACATTGCTGTAAAAAAAAAACAAAAAAAACAACAACAAATGAACCAGCACCTTACCTTTGCTTGTCTTGCGGAACACTCGTAAACCGAGGTTCCACTGTGTGTGTGTGTGTGTGTGTGTGTGTGTGTGTGTGTGTGTGTGTGTATGTATATGATAATAGGAGTGAAACCTTTCAGACTATTCTGGAAAGAAATTCAGTGCTTCTTGTGCACAATTTTAAAAATTGTGTTCACGTTGGAAAATTAGTACCATTTGGTTGAAATCAGGAAAAAAATAGTTGGAAAGTTGAATAAGCAGTTACAGAAGTCCATCTCCAGAGTTACACAGGAGTCATGTGACACTACATGTTCAGGAAAAACAGAAATAACTAACGTTTTCATAAGAAATAATGTAGTAATCAGAGTGCCACAGTGGGAAAGTGCACGGAGATCGCGAGTTCGATTCCCCGGTGATGCTGTTACCTCTCAGGACTAGAGAGAGCTGATTGGCCGAGCTCTCTCAGAGGGGAGGGATGAGAGGTACTTAGTGCCCCCACATTAATCACGGCTCTACAGCCAATCAGGGGCGTCTGTGAGCTCACGCAAGCGGAAGGAGCGGATAGCGCTGTCCTTCGAGTGTGTTACTCCGCCCCCAACGGTGCGTGAGCGAGCAGTTCGAAAAGATGTGGTCGGCTGGCGTCACGTGGTTTGGGGGAAACGCGTGATAGTCTTCGGCCCTACAGACTGAGTGGTAGTAGTAGCCTTAATGTGGAACCCCCTAGTGACGGGGAGGAATTGGACACGACTAAATTAGGGAGAAAATTGGAGGAGGGATGAAAGACATAATGTAAATGCAGATAATCTATTCCAACCACCCAATTTTTATTTATTTATTTTTTTTACAGATATTACCAAAAAAAAAAAAACACATTATATACTAATCATTCATGACGCTTTCAAAACAGCTTTCTCTGACTGAAAATAAAAAATTGTAAACTTTTAGCTTGGCTTTTCACTGGCACAAAAAAAGGCGAGTACGGCTCCTGGAAGTGCACGCGAGGGGAACAGTGTGTTTATTCGTATTGCCGAAAATGCCGTGTGATGCTGATGCTCATTCCAGGTTCCGCCGTATCTAGAGTAAATAATTGAAGTGCAGAGTTGCAAGTGAAATATGCTAGCTATTAGGTTAGGAACGGGAATCACCGGGTGATCCCTTTCATCAGGGGTACGATATTATCACCATACAAAAAATGTGATTGATTACTGTGATTCTAAACAAATCATTTGCTCGTACCAGACAGGAAGCTGTGGAGCGTGCTGATGTGTGAATAGTTTAGATTACCAGGTACAAGATTATAGAAGACCAGCAACATTTCATAAACTCAAATACAAACATATAAATTCAAATTGCCATGGCACATGTAGAGGAAAGCACTGACTGCCTCCTTCAAGCTGTAAAAAGATGCCCATGATCTAGTCTAGCATTTGAACATTATAGATTATTTCTTTGTCGTCTGGCGAAAAAGGAATAAGGACCACGAGGCACAGTCCTACTGTAATCTCAGGACATCCTGCATTTCCATTCAGATTTTTAGAGGAGAGCAAGCTGCCAGTCTTATTGTGTTTGGCATCGTCAGGGCTTGCTTTCTGTTTTTCCCCTCAGTACAGATGGATTGATGGCGGCGTCAACTCCAGATCTGCATGATTCAGACAGAATTTTTCCGTTACAGATGCGTCGCGTATAAAACCCGGAGGTGGCGAGCTGGAGGTTATCTCCGTGTGTCAGAGGCGAGGCAGCTGTCCCGCACCCGCTCTCTCTCTCTCTCTCTCTCTCTCTCTCTCTCACGCACACACGCACACACACACATCCCCTGGGCATCGTGGGATTACGGTGACTCAGAATGGCAGTGCAGTGCGGCTGAACGTGTCAGAGCTTCTCCCGTAATTGGCAGTGCTCGAGGGGCCCGTCACGCTCCGGAAGGATAAAACGCCAGACACTGACGAGCTTGTTAGGGTATCGGACGCGGAATATTTACAGCGCCGGGGAAAAACAAAATAGCAGCTCCTTGACCCGCTTCATATATTTTTAGAACCCTCTGCATGATATCAAAAAGTATTTTCTTCTGCTTTCTGTTTGGGGAGGAAGAGGAAGAGATGCCAAAACCCCTCTGATTTCCTGTGGGACTCCTGAAACAGGCAGCTCGCCGAATTCGACTGTATTTTAACAGCTGCAGCCTGAGCAAAAAAAAAAAAAGAAAGAGAAATTCCTGCTCTAATAGAGCCTGAAATGCCGCTTGGCAAATTTTCATTTATAATAACATGCACGTGATTTCTCCGTTACTATAGGATTCAGTCCACTTAAACCCACGCTCGGTTCCCAGAGTAATCAGCAGCCTGCACTCATGTCTCCCTTATAGCTCGTCAGCAGCAGGCACACCTCATTAAGAAGTGTCTCTCTGTCTCTGTCTCGCTCGCTGAGAGACGCTCCGGTCCCACAGTCATCATGTGGAATGTCTGTTCAGCACAGCACAAACTTGCTGACAAAGTGGCCCTGCGCTGCCGCCTCCATCTTGTCTCCAGCGGAGCTTGACGAGCCTCCGTGTCCAAGAATGAAGGGAGAAGACATGCAGCGCTCGAAATAAAACCTCTGACGGCCTGTCCCTAGCAGCCCCATGCTCGGGGAATTAAACCCAGTACATAATTGTCACTTAGTTTAGACATGTCGTCATTTTCTTTTTCTTTTCTTCTTCCCTTTCCACTTCTGTTGAAAATGTTGCAGTTTTGTTGAGTATGTCCCCGACTTACGAACATTTGAGTTATGAATTTCTGCACATACGAACGGGCCGCAGACATGTTTATCTTGTGTGTGTGTTGTACAAAAGATTTGACACCGCAGTGCACCAGATAGCAATATTTACAATTATATACACTATTTTCAGAGTGTTAGTCGAATGTATAAAATCTCCAAAATCCGTTTTGTTGTGCATGTGGGCGTGTGGGAGGAAGTAATTAGTCAGCCTCACCCGTTTCACTGGATCATGAATCGTGAATCATGTGAAGCTGTCCCGATGGTGAATAATCCTAATTTCGGAAAATCTTCAACGAGACAGATTCTCTGTCGGTCCAAGACAGTCCAAAACAGCTCTGAGACAAAATTGCACCCGCTCGAGTACGCAGTAATGACCATGTAGCATTGCTGTCTTCCTGCGCTCCCTTTAAACGAGGTCAGCTGACCCCCACCGTGTCACCAGGATTTCCCTAGCGATTTAAATGTGAACACCAAACCTGATTGTTTACATTGTATACTTGCGTCAAAGGTGTACAAGACTCACTTTGTCTGACTTACGAACGTTCTCCCGGATCAGAACTCGTTCATAAGTCGAGGATGTAAATGTTATTTAATATTAAATTTGAAATTTGGCCGATCTTGTGTAATGTAAGGATGTGTCGCTATCCTTTATCCTTTTTCACAGTATATTTTTCCTTCGCATCATCTTTAGGCAACTACCCTCGTCCACCAAGCTACGGCGGCGCTCCGGGACCCAGCTACAGCGGCCCCGGGCCCGGCATGAGCCTGGGCATGAACGCCAGCAGCCCCATGCACGGCCAGGGCCCGGGACAGCCCTGTGGCTCCATTCCTGCAGCGAGGGGTCCCGCTCAGCCAGGGGCAGGACGCCCGTACCCATCCGGCTCCAGCGGCGCTGCACCCACGTCTCCCAGCATGCCTCAGTCCGCAGGGCCCGGCATGGGCCCCCCGCCGCCCACAGGAGGCCGGAAACCCCACGAGAGTGGCACTGCTCCCTCACCGCAGAACCTCCACGCACCCGGACCGGCCAGGTAAACACGACATCTGTTACAAATTAAATAACGTTGAGACTCAAGCGCTCCGTGTAGAATTTATCACATCCTGTTGTAGCTCAGCGTCCAAAAAAAAAAAAAAAACACCATCCCACGGACTAATGACTAGGAGTGTGTGGATGTTAAATGTTTCAGCATGCTTTCACCAAGATTCTGTTCATAATTAAAATCCACAGAAGTGAGTCAAACATTATCATCACGTCTAAACATTTGTCTAAAATATCTTGTAATACAGGTAGTCCCCAACTTACGAACATTCATGCAGATACGAAAGGACCATACGCGGTTCTACTTCCGACTCAATCGCAGAAGTAGCTCATGTGTATTGTACTAAAATATAGACACTGATGTGCACCAGATACCAATATTTACAATTGTATAAAATATTTTTAGTGTGTAAGTGAATGTATAAAATGTCTAATGTCCGGTATATTCTGTGCGTGTGGGGGGGGTTGCGAGAGAAATGAGTCGGCCTCACCAATTTCAATGAATCAGTCCGGGAGCATGATGATAGAAAAAGTCGTCCTGTGAACCTATCCTGATGGTGAAATAATCCTAATTTCGGAAAATCCTCAGCGAGACAGAGTTCACAGTCCAATACAATGGAAAGAGACAAAAAGGTCTCCGGGATTCCCCTCGCAGAGACAACACTGTTACATTCGACATATGAGATTCATTTCCTTAGGCTCGGTTACAGTTTTGTCCACATGGAAATGGGCCAGGTTCACATTGTATTGGTGCGCTTCACATTGTATATTTGTGTCAAAGGCGTCAAAGACACAATTTGCCGGACTTGCGAACAAATCAAACTTATGAACGTGCTCCTGGAACAGAACTCGTTTGTAAGTCGGGGAATACCTGTATAACCTTAAAAAAAAACAAAGTCCTTTTAAACGAAGCAAAACGAATCAGATGTTTCATATGAGACGTTTACATGCTTCTTGCAAACTGTTAGGTGGAGTAGGGTGTATATCACGTGAATTAAACATCAATACACTAATGATGTACATTAAACCTGATCACACTGTACAGTATACAATAAATATACTTATCAAGTCAAAGTTGAGTAAGGACCTGACCACTGAGGCTGTTGTGCCCTTCCTTGCCCTCTGCTACAGGCCTCCGTATACCAGGTCCCCCGTGTACCCTGGCGTACGACCGAGCCCCTTTACCCCCCCTCATTTCCCCCAGCCACATACCAGCATCTACGCCAGCGGCCCAGGCCAGCCTCAGCCCGAGCATTATGGGTAGGTGCAGCCTAGAGCACCTTAAAGCCTGCTTCCTATGCTTCAGTGAGCCCGCTGCTACGTCTAACACTGTCTAACTGTAATGCTTACGCACTTATGTAAAAAAAAAAAAAAAAGACCTGGCTTGCACAGTCTAACCTTCTGGTGCATGATCTATGCCATTCTGTGATGCTCTTCATGTCCAACGTTGTCGAGATGCGTCAGAGAGATTAGCAGCCGCGTCTGAATAACAGCACTAACCACATGCAAAGTCCAGTTCCTTTCGATGAACAATAGGTACGATTTAGTTTGGGATAACAGGAAGTGAAAGCAGAAGATCAAACAACAGACTCATGTCGTCCTGTTTTGAGTATTTTGACTGGAATATGAGGCGGGATTGTTTGTTTAAAGGGTTTGACGAGCAGCTAGCCTTAGCGTTACTGGGTTTACTGATGAAGTGAAACTACAGCGATCAGATTAGCTGAAACTCCTGATGTTGATCGTTTTCCAGTGACACCATGCCCTGAAGTGGTGCATTTTACTAAATGTTTCTAAGGTTTCTAAAATCGAATGACGCTCGACATGCCGTACTTTTTATCCATTCACACATCAGTCAGAACACTTTGACCCAATGGGAATATATATATATATATATATATATATATATATATATATATATTTTAAAACTCATTAAACTTTATTTAAACTTTTAATAATCCATTCAGTAAGGTAAATATGAGCCATGTAAACATTTGAAATGATTGTTTTTCTCTTGACGGGTAACGTTAGACGAAATGGATGTCCAGAAGAGATATTTTGCTCCCTTTCTTGATCTTAAAACTCATCAAATGAGATGAGAAAAACTCTCTCCCATCAGCCTTTACTTTTACCCACTGAGAAAGCGACACTGATTGGCTTTCCATGTCGTACAGCATGTAGTGAAACATCTAAACCAATCATGGATGAGACGGAAGTCTTGTAACCAGTCATAACGCAGAAGGCAGGACAGTATTTATCAGGAAAATATGGGAAGGCTAACCTCACCTCAAAGCTGGAGGAAAAGCACTACTTCTGCTTCTCCTGTTATATTTCTCTGGCAGATTAAACACTTCACACCAGGCAGGACCACTGTTTTAAATGCCTCGAGAGTGTAGACACACATCTGATCAGATCAGAGTCCGGGTAAAAGTTCTCTCTAATCAGATTGATTTTTCAAAATGAAGAAATAGCATCGTAGCTAATGACGCATTAGGGACGCCAAGATTCTCCTAAATAATAGTTTACTACTAATCACACAAATAGAAGATTGACTTCTACATCCATTTGTCCTGGGATTAGTATTATCTGGGGACCTCATGCGATGAATTTCATGTGGCGCGTTCGCACAGGATAAGCGAAGGATTATCGCTAATGATTTTACACCTTATCTCCCGGAAGATGGATCAAAAGGCTCACAGGAAACAAAAAACTATACTTGCTATACGACTCCTGATCGAATCACAGACACGCTGATTCGCACGGGACTAATATATAATTATTGCAGGACCTCTGTGTTCGGCGAAATACGGTAGGTCGTTTGCAGGGGAATTTTACAGACGTGGCCGATTCGCACGCGATTAAGATCACAGACGAACTCGGCAATTATTACTAATCACACGTGGTCCCCAGGTAATACTAATCCTGTGTGAATAGGACATTTGTCTTTCAACGATTCATTGTTCATTAAAGAAATCTGATTATTGTCAGACTCAAAGTCTGTATTGTTATTATTATTGTTATTATTATATCTGCGCTTCGGATAAACTATTTCCCGCGTCTAATATCTCCACATCTCAAAACATTTCCTCCCAGGTTTTATGTTGTGGGTTTATTTATTTATTTATTTTGGGTCGTGTTTAGACTTTTGAATCGGTTCAAGGACATTAAACACACTTGACTCTTTAGCCAGACTCCGCCTCGTTTCACGTCCCCCTTAGTATAATCTTTCAAAACTAACCGATTCTCAGCAGCGCTTATTAACAGGATTGTTCGGATAATGTTTCTCTGTAATAAATAACGCCTTGTTCTTTGTGTGTCGGGGTCCTCAGGTCGGGCGTGTACCCCGGTGGGCCCCCTATGGGTGGGATGGGTCCCGGAGGTCCCTACAACCCACCACAGAGTGCCAACTCGAGCAGGATCAACTTCCAGAGTTCTCCTTACAGCAGCATGCCTTCTTCGGGTGAGAGAGAGAGAGAGAGAGAGAGACATCAGCATCGACGATCTCAGTATTAACGTTCGAGATATTAGTGCACGCTACATATACGTTGAAAACAGACCCAGAAACCCGTCAGAAAAAATTATATTGATGATCGAATTCAGCTCAGTAACACTAGTTTCATAAAGAATAAATAGCAGATTCTGCTGCTTACGTTATTTAAAAGCTGGTGCACAGTGCTGGTGTGATACGTGTGTGTGTCGTGTGTGTTGTGCAGGACCCATGCCCATGGGCCCCGGAGACGGCATGCCTCCCACCGAGCTGAAACCGAGAGCAGAGAAGGACGAAGGCGGCATGGCCGGCAACGAACCGGCCAAATCAAAGGTACAAGCAAGTCTCCTTATCTTTTGCTCTCTCTCTCTTCCTCTCCGTCTCTGTCTTGTTCCCAGCTTCATCACTCAAACCTCTGAATGATGATACAGTTTTCCACTCTCCGACTTGTTTTTTTTTTTTTTTTTTTTTCCCGGCTTGTGGCACGGCTTTAGCTTAGCTTAGCTTGCTGCTCAGCTCAGGGAGTCTGGAGACATCGCTGTCCTGTTTCACAAGAGATTAAATCAGATCAACACACACACACACACACACACACACCTACCTATATTAACCTCCTGAGTTTATAACCCATGCTCCCGCTGTGACGGAGGTGGGGATTGTGTGTGTTTTTTTTTTTTTGTTTTTTTTTTTTTTACTCAGATGGCTGGAGCTGACCTGCATGTGTAACACGCGCACCATGCTGGCATTCACGTCCTCTCACACACTTCTTTTATTTCTCTGGAAAAACTCTTAACAACTTGAAATGCCTAGTGTTGCAGTGATGAACAGTAAAAAGAATGGATGAGAAGAAGTTACTTCATGTCAAGTTGACGTAAAAAAAAAAACACCTGTGATAATCCAGTTCTGGTAGCGTGTGTGTGTGTGTGTGAGAGAGACTGCTGCTGACTTGTTTACATTCATGAATGACATAACAGCCTATACATGCCTTGCTGCTCATACTCACAGTCTCTCTCTCTCTCTCTCTCTCTCTCTCTCTTCTCTCTCTCTGTGTAAGCTTCTGTTTTGCCAAACATCACCAGTATGAGAACTGTGGTGTTGTAATGCAGTGTGTTGTGCAAGTCCAACTAGTCCAACGCAAACTACTGGCCAAAAAACAAAGTCACACACTTAGGTTTTTGTCGAGTGAATTTAGCTTTGATTACAACACGTGGGCAAAATCATGTGTGTGAAAATGTTTCCCCCGATTCCTCACACTCCCAGAGCGACTCTTTCACAGTTTAAGTCCTGGAATGTTCATCAGGGAAGAACAAATCCAGTGAGATGTCGGTCGTTCAGTGCAGTCAGGTCATCAGCTGAGGTCATTTTATCGCCACATAGCCAGAGACGAGGGAGAAATCGTGATCAGTGAGTTACAGCAGAACATTGGCAATCCGAATGTCCTCCCTCACAAAATTTCACTTCAAGAATTGAAATTTTGCATCAGCATATGAAACATTTCTGGCATCCGAACTGAACCGAATGGTGGCAGGCTCACGCGTACGGCGTTTCAGTCAGGAAACGAATGGAACGGATAATCTACATTTACATTATTTCTTATGGGGAAATTCCCGTAGATGCGAAACGCGTATTGTACGAAAAAATAGACACTGCCGTGTCTAAATACCAATATTTACAATTATATATAATATTTTCAGTGTGTAAGTGAGTTTATAAAATGTGTGTGTAAAGTGCGGGAGAAATGAGTCGACCTCACCGGTTTCAATGAATCAGTCCGCGAGCACGATGATGGAAAATGTCTGTCCTGTAAAGCGACCCTGATAATCCTAATTTCGTAAAATCCTCAACGAGTTTCACAGTCCAATACATCTTTGAGACAAAATGGCATCCGGGTGCGCAGTAAACATCATCTTCCCGGGCTCAATTTACACTAGGTCAGCTGACCCCGCTGCCTCACCGGGACTCCCCTCACGAGTTCGGGGCGGTGACTTGCGAGATGATAATGCGGAACCAAAACAAAAAATCTGATTGAGGTTTTTTTTACGCTTTACATTGTACATTTGTTTAAAAGGTATACGAGAGACTCACTTTGTCGGACTTATGAACGAATCCGACTTACGAACGGAACTTGCTGTTCCTGCCTTAAGAACTCGCCTCCAGAACGAATTAAATTTGTATGCAGAGGTTCTGTCGTATTACGATTCTCCTGCCTGAGAATTCATCTATCGCTCGCTGACTTAAAAAATGTTTTTATTTACAGTTGAGGTGGTAAAAGGTTACCGTTCCTCTATAGTCCTTTAACCTGTTCACACATTGGCAGGTAGCACAGTGTCCTGTGTGGTACTGTAGGAGCGAATTATTTGGCGAGTTTGTTGAGAATTGTAATAATATCTAAAAAACAAACGAGCAAAATAAACATCAATTATGATTATTTATAAAATTATCCTTATAGAATCGCAATACACATCGAATCAGCTCCTAGGTATCATAACGTATCATACACATAACTTTGTTAAATCTAGACCTGAGCCACTGAAGCGACCCCAGATCAGAACACTGCCTCCCGAGTCGTGTACAGTGGCATCGCTTCACGCTCTTCCCTTCTCACCCTGACTCGCCCATCGCTCTGGAATAGGGTTGAATCTGGACTCATCAGATCACATGACCTTTTTGAAAAAATCTAAATTCAGTCTTCATGCTCCCTAGCAAATTTAAATGATTTTTTTCCTGGTGTGTCTCTCCATCAAGTGGCTTTCTTATGAATGCGCCACTGTTTAGTCCCACCCCCGTGAATTCTCATGACTGTGTGTGTGTTTATGGAAATGCTCTTACTTTCACTATTAAACATAGCTCTGGTTTCTACTTGAGTCTTTTATTTTCTTTCTTTCTTTTTTTTTCTTTTCTTTTTTTTTTTTTTTTTAACAATGCAACATCACCAAATTTCATAATTATTTATTTCCAACCACATTTCTTTCATGAAGTTGACATTTCAGTACCCATCCTTTCAGCTTTTCATAATGTGTTGAACTGTTTTAACCCAGTTCTAATAGTTTCAGCCAATCTTCTTGGTTGTTTTCTTTGCTTGATGAAAGCCAATAATTTGACCTTTCTGAAAGAGCAACTTTTTTTTTTGGGCCAGACAATGTTTGTGTGTGCTTTTGGGGAATTCTTAATAGAAAAAAAAAAAAAAAGCCACATAGAACTAAAAGCGTAGGGACTCGTCGTCCACCTGTCCCGACAGAAGTCATGGAGTTGAACTGATTTATAGGACAATTATTTTTTTCTCATAAAGTCAGCAAGCGTTGTTGCCTTGATATCGGCGTCAGGGGTTTTTCTTATTGGAGTTGAGCTTGAAACGGAGTACACAAGAATAAATAAAGACACGCATCCAGAAACTTGATTTTAGCTGGCTTAAGAAGAACCCAAGACAGGTTAGGTTCTAAAGACATTAATGAGCGTTAACGGGATCGAAGACCTGCTGTAGGTTAAATAAAGGGGTTAGTGATCAGGGGATATGGAGAGATACCGGTCTTCTCCATGCTTTTGCTTTAGTAAAACTATAGTTTTGTCTTGTATGTCTGTGGTTGTGGAGCTGATTGTCTATAGCCATAGTTTATCGTTTATAAATCTTTTCCTCAAGAACCTTCAGTGGCCCTTAAATACGTCTGAAAATTTCCTTTTGTCCACCTCACCCGTTTCCACAGAGTTGGTCCAGTCCCCGAAATCCCAGCAAATAAGTAATTCAATTCCCATTTAGAACATTTTACATTTTAACTAGCAGCCAAAAAAAAAAGAAAAGAAAATCGATTCCAATTACAGCATTTAAGCTACCTGTTTAGACTTTCTCAATCTAGCTTCCATTCCACTCAATATTCATGAAATCTAAACGAAGTAGACAATCATAAAGGTTAAACAGAGATCGATTTACTAATTAGCAACGAAACGGTTACGCTAAGCCTGTGAGTTTTAAAGCAGGAGACAGGAGTCAGGTCTGAGTTCGGCTCAAAACACGATACCGGTGCTAAACGGTGTCTCACCTACAGTAGGTGAAAAAGTGAACCTTCAGATAGGATCATATAACACCATTTTTTATAATACTTAATGCTTTTTATCTCCTGATCCATGTCTGTTTTTTAAATATACATGTATATTTATATTTTTGAGATAAAAAGTAACACATTTGCTTAAATACAGTTTCATGGCCTTTTATGTTTCAGAATCTGGAACTTTTTTGAATTCAAAACTTTTCAACAATCTTAACTGTCACTCAGATGACATTTGGGCAGTTTAGATTTCACTTGAAAAGACATAAACCTGAAAAAGTGTATTATTCTAAAATACAAAACTGTTCAGAGAGTGCTTCATGATTTTGCCATGGTTACGGGCACTACAGAATTTTTTTTTTTTTTTTTTTTTTTTGCTTTATAAGCTTTTACCAAAAACCATGTCTTTTTTTATTTTAAGCAACAATTTTTACAGGTCATATGCTTCTAGAAGCTTACACCGATTTTAATCAGTACTCATGAAGAAATATGTATAATTAGCATTTTTGGGGCACACATACTGTAAAATCATCTTTTCAAAACGGTTGAACTTGAAATTGAAAAGCGAGATTGGTCACTTCAATGTTGCATAATCTTCAGAAGTAGCTTCTTTGGCCACACACATTTGCTGTATTATACACTATGTATAACATATATCTTTTTTTTTTTTATTTTTCTTAATTTTCTTACATGTATTATTTTTTTTTCTTTTTTTTCCATGTATAAAAAATGTAAGTAAACTGTCATTGCTTTGTCTCTGGTTATAAATGTTGAGTTGAGTTGTAGCTTTTGGGGCAATAATATGGAAACGCAAAATTTCTTTAGTCTTCTCATCCATTCGTCTGTATCATTATTTAATGTTATATAAAAGCTTGCAGTGATAAACGAATTACATTAAGAAAGCGTGAATGTTTTGCTCAGGTAGAAATTTGCACGTAACCTACAGTAAGGAGCATCATGTTGAGAATTTATAATGATGCGAGTCTTCACCACATCATTATAGTTAAGGTTACTGAAAGCTTGCCAGTTCTGCACCCACTGTTTTTTTTTTCCAGGTTACATGTAGGCTCCCAGACCCAGTGCACACCCACCCAGTTACTTTTTTAACCGAGCTAATTTTCCTCTCACGCCATTTCTTTTTCTTAAAAGAAAATGGGTGAAGAGAAATACAAGATGCTCAGCCCTGCATTCTTGACCTGAAAGCCAAACCAACCCTGCTGCTTCTGTAGCAAAACACTTTTAGCACAACTTTGTGTGTGTTTGAGAGAGAGAGAGAGGAGAGGAGGAGACGAGAATGAGGAATAAAGGACAAACCAAGCTCTGTCTCACCATGTGGTCCTGTGTGTGTGTGTGTGTGTGTGTGCTTTCTTGGGTGGTTGTGTTTGAATAATGTTTGTGTGTGGTGTGTGTGTGTGTGTGTGCGTGCACGCTTGTCCTTCTTTTCTTCCCCGTGACAGGACAGCTCCAGCTCCCACTGTGTGTCTCAGCCCCCCACCCCGTCTCCCCTGTCCCCCAGCCCTGCTAGTCTGTCCTCTAATCACGGCGATGACAGTGACAGCATTAGCAGTCCAGCCTGGCCAAAGACCCCGAGCAGCCCTGTGAGTGCCACAAGCACGTCTACACTCCTTTCTCTCTGTCCATCTCTCCGTCTCTTGTCTGTCTCTATAGCTCTGTCTTTCTCCCCCGCTCTTACTGCTTTCGTGTTTTTTTGCTAATGTTTGAATCCAAATGTTTTTTTTCCTTACCAATGTAAACAATGCAGGTTTATTTTTCTCTTTATACCGCAGCGATGCTGATTTGCTCCGTTCTGATCGGTGTTAATTATTTTACACACGGTGTCCCGAACCTCAGCTTACATAGCGGAAGTGAACAGAATTTAAACAATTACGTGCAAAACACCAGATGTTTTCATCAAGATTGGCAGAGGGAGACGACTGTGTGTGTGTGTGTGTTTGTAAGAAAGTCATGTAGAGGATGTTGTGTGAACACTACTGAAATATTTCGGCAAATATATTATTACATCACAGTGTGACACAAAAAGTGATGATGCATGTGCTGTTACATTCAGAGTCACTGCGTACTGTTACACGCCCACTAAACCGGCCAAACTGGATTTTTTTTTTTTTTCCTTTAAAAAATAAAACAATTCAGAGTTTGTGGCCTTAGTCGTGCCCAGATGTTTCCTTAGAACCTGACTAATAATTTTAATAACTAATAAAAAACCCTCGCAATTTCACAAGACCACAAAAATCCCCCGCAATTCTTTTTCATGGTTTTTCATGTTTTTTCATTCTTTTTCAAAAAGTAAAGCCATTTACACATATTTTTGTGGCAATATTTAACTTTTCATGCGTTTGAACACTAAACTATTAAGAACAATATAATTGACTAATTTTGCAATATAAATATTAACGTAAATGCAGCTAAATTATAATAATAATTCCATATAAATTATAATACTGTATAATTCTTTTTTATACTGTACAGATCGTAGAGAAAGGCACGGCTTATGGTGGTGAATTATTACCGTATTTACCCTACAACATTTATACCAAAGAAAAGGACATTGAAGTGTTTTGAGAGAGTATTTAGCATAAAAAATAGGCATTTGTAGGATTTATTTTTTTATTTTGCATCTTGGTGTGCATCAGTAACGGTTATTAGTATTTCTGGGTAAAATGTGGGTACGATATGAATATCACAGTAAATGAGGACATGGCAACATGAATTTCTTGCATCGCTATTTAACACCATTTATTTATTTATTTTATCGGGTATACAACAGTATACATTTCTTTCCGTACACAGACCATAGGTTTTTAAACACAGCATTGTTCGTCTACCGATATTCCCCGCGGTATTCCGTCATTTCCATCATTTTTATATTTCCATATAAATGAACTGCTAACTAAAGCATTAGCCAAAGTTTTTTTTTTTTTTTTTTTTAAATCAGCTCTCTTGCTGAGTGTTCATACTCTTCAGTTGCCTAGCAACCACGGTCTTGTGCCTTTAACCGCTCGGAGCGTGCCCGTGGTAAAGCAGACGTGAGAGAAAATAATAAATACCTGCCAGCCAATCAGATACGAGGCTTTACCATGAACCGATCTGGTGTTGTATTTATGTCCACCTCCCCGATGTGAGCGCTCGCGCTTTCACCACACCGTGTTTCCTTATGATTTATCGTGAATGTTTTTGCTATGATAGTAATTCCACGCATCATTATTCAGTCTGATTTGAACAGTATGTTCTTGCAGGTATTTTCCATGTACCGAGAAGAATATTCAGAGGGCGTGTGTGTGTTTTTTACGTAGAAGCCGAATTCAGCCACCATGACGAACGAGAAGATCACACGCATGTACGAGATGGGAAATGAGCCGGAGAGGAGGGCCTGGGTCGAGCGTTACCTGGCCTTCATGGAGGAGCGGGGTACACCCGTACCCAACCTACCTGCTGTAGGCAAGAAACCCCTGGACCTGTGCCGCCTCTACCTGTGTGTGCGCGAGATCGGCGGCCTGGCCATGGTGAGTGGAGGAAGCCGGTCTGCATTGGATTTTTATCTGCTGCGCAGATAAAGAAGTTGGAGTTCAAAGTGGTCATTTCAGGATTCCCTCCTGCTCCAAGATGTCTATGTCTAGTTTAAAGTTTTTTAACAAAACAACTTTTGTCAGAGGTTCAAAAGCTGAAGGCTCAACGAAACAGTGATTTAATGCAACACAGATATCCTGTGTAACGATGGTAACCTCCCCGTTCTGTGTGCAGGTGAATAAGAATAAGAAGTGGCGTGAGCTCTCCACAATCCTGAACGTGGGAACGTCCAGCAGCTCAGCGAGCTCCCTGAAGAAGCAGTACATCCAGTACCTGTTCGCTTACGAGTGCAAGGTGGAGCGTGGTGAAGAACCTCCACCAGACGCCTTCAACACCGACACCAAGAAGCAGCAGCAGGCCAAGATCCAGCCGCCGTCACCGGGTAAACAGAGCCCCACCCCCCCAATCCCCCACCCCTCTCTGTCCTGTGGGAACTCGTGCACCAGTGTTTATATACGATCCCATTTATTGACCGATCATTTGCAGTTCTGTATTTTTTTTTTTTAATATTCATTTACGAGTAAACCCAACTCCGTTCATTTACATTTGTCCACCAGTAACCCCATCACCATTCACGTTTGTACACCAGTATTAAACCCCTTACCAATCATATTCGCTCACCAGTAACCCCATCATCAATCATGTTTGTACTCCAGTAACTCCATCAGCATTCAAATTTGTACACCAGTAGTAACCCCATCACGGATCATGCTCGCTCACAAGTATCCCCATCATCATTCATGTTTGTACACCAGTTAACCCATTACCAATCATATTCACTCACAGTAACCCAGTCACCTTTGATGTTCATACACCAGTAACCCCATCATCGCTAATATTTGCTCACCAGTAACACCATCACCATTCAAATTTGTACACCAGTAACCCCAAATTTGTACACCAGTAAACCCATCACCATACATGAATTGTGATAGGGTTACTGGTCAGGGAGTATGATTGGTGATGAGGCTACTGGTGTACAAATATGAACGGTGACTGGGTTACTGGTGAGCAAATCTGATTGGTGATGGGGTTACTGGTGTACAGTACAATCATGTTCGCGCACCAGTACCCCCATCACCGTTCAAATTTGAAGAAGCTCTGAGAGGAACCAGACTCAAATATACACATACACTGTATATGCACCTACTTCACCTTTCTATGTGATGACAAATATATGACGCCGCTGCGCCGTCGTCCCCTGCTCTGGCAGCTTTTGAATAATTAGATTTTAAAGATTAGAATTTCTTGAGCGAGCGATGCGCCGCATTTTAAAGCCTGTTATAGCGCGCATAATGTTCAGTCTGCCCTTTCAGGCTGATGGATGGTCCTCGGAGGCCGGGGCCAGTCGCCGCCATCCTTTTCCTCCATCTGCCCTTAAATCCATTTGTGAGCCGGCTGTGCACGAGCTAAAAATATCTGACAGGTGATTTAGTCACGCTGAGAGAGGAAAACGAGAGGTGGGGGTGAGGGGTAGGAGAGGGAGAGCTGTCAAGCTACCAGCTGAAGGATTTCCCTCGCTCCCTCTCTCCCTCCCCTCCCTCACTAGTACACAGAGAGAGAGGGAGAGAAAGTGTGTCGAGCCAGAGCTGTCAAACAGCAGGGGGTGGGGGTGGGGGGGATTCCCCAGGGAAGATTAATAGGGGGAGGGAGTGTGAGATATAAACAAAAATGACCTCCGTATGACCCCCCCTACACAGCCGACCAGTGAGCCAGCATTTTTTTTTTTCATCTCCTTTTTTTTCCCTCCCTCTCCTTCCTTTACCCTCACTGAATATGGCATCAAGGTCAATCGAGTTAATTCTCATGAGTATGTGTGTGTGTGTTTGCCAGGCCTGTCCTCCTGTAACCCGTCTGCATTGTTTGCTTTCAAAGCTGACACACTTTCACTACATCATAATCCTGCACTGTTTTTTTTTTCTTTTCCCTCCAGCTCTGCCAATTAGTTCCTCTACTTATCCTGCACCATGTTTTTTTTTTTTTTTTACTATGATGTCTGCTTGTACGAATTCCTGTGCCTGCTGTATCCACAATTTATTAGATCAGTGAAATGAAATCCTAGCATCACATGATTCAGTGTTATTTCATAAGATCTTTCCATTTTACAATATTCCTTACAACATACAGTTTATAAATATCTTATTTAAATATAGATAGCATTGTAGGTGATGCACATTGCCTCAACTTGTCAGTAAAGAAACAGTTTGTGTTCTTTCATCTTTATCCTGGCACGAGTTGTGGTTTTTCCAGGAGCACCGGGCGCGAGGCTGGAATACACCCTGGATGGGATGCCAGTTCATGCACAAGCACTTTTACACTATTAATTCAGCCTTAATTGTATTCCTGACTCTTGTGTTTCTTCTGTTTTTCATCCTTTAGCAAACTCAGGCTCTCTCCAGGGCCCTCAGACACCTCAGTCTACAGGCAGCAGCTCAATGACCGAGATGCCCGGGGATTTAAAGCCCCCAACCCCAGCCTCCACCCCACACAGCCACATGGCCCCTCAGCAAAGTGGCAGGTGGGTAATATGCATCATATTATACCGATCAACCCAAACGTTCTTCAATCTTCAGGTGCCACAGTGCTGTAGGTCTCATTTTTCTCATCATTACTGTCTACCATGAAAACATCATAAAGCTGAGGATGAACCAAAGGCATGTTATGAATCGTGATTGTTTTGTGTGACGATTCACGCATCATCACACTGACACAAAAGTAAATTTTTTTAAAAGCTATTTTTACATTTATAATAAAGATGAACTGGTCGATCAGCCAGTGAGCACAATTGGCTGGTTTTCTGTTTGATTGGCTGTGACCGGTGATCGACTGATCAGCCTGATATAAACAGTTCTGTATTGAGGGTAGAAGCTTCCACGTGGCGAAACAGAAATGTGTTTTTTTATGATGTTACATTATCAAGAATCGTGTGCGATAAAAGTCTCGGATCTGCCTTTTTCTTCAAACTATGTAAGCAAATTAATCTCAAAACCACTCATTAAACACACACCAATCTCAAAACACAGTAAGCGCTAATTAGTTGAAAATCGTATGCATTAGAAACCCATATACCCGCATGAGAAGCCACAGTCCCTCGACCCGCGCCATCACTGTCGAGACCTTGGAGGCATTAGAGGTAAAAACGTCACCGTTTCTTTATAATCCTAATGGAGGGTACACTGAACTATTTACACATTGGCATCCCGTGTGGTAGGACTGAATTATTTGCCAAGTTTGTTTAGGAAAATTGATGACGGAGATTGTTAAATGTAGCTTTTTGTTTAATGTAATTTGAAGTTAAATGTTCAATGGCTATGGAACTTGACGTTAGTTTGTATTGTGAATGAAATGAAATGCTGCGCTTGGTTTTTGAGTGAGAAAACTAATGTTATAAGGAATAATGTTATAATGTAATTACTTGTTAGCAGTGCCGGTCCCGATGCCCGGATAAAATGGGGAGGGATGCGTCAGGAAGGGTGCCCGGCATAAAAACCTGTGCCAAGCTTGTATGTGCGAAGCGGAAGGTCCATTGAGGCGAAATGAGCCGAAAGACCAACAACATTTAATTACTTATTAAACTTTTTAAAAAATGTTTATAATTGTAACAAAATCGGGGGAAATGTAACATCAAATCAGGATATTTTACAAAATCGTATAGTTGTAGAATCGCAATGTTAATGAAATCGCCCCCTAGGTGTCGTAATATATATACATCCCTTTATTTATTAATTCATGTATTTATTTATGTGTAATAAAGACAATATAACCTGCTCTGAAGTAAAGTTCATGGTTTCTCTGAAGAACATGGTCTCTTTGTAACATTACCTAATTTGATCAGTATATACAATTTCTCATGCTAATTCAAGCCTGTCCTCTTTTCTTGTACTTTAATTATGATCTGTAAAAATGTAATATGAGGAAAGATGTTGGGTTTGAGTTCCGACATCGATAGTAATACAGAGCGTGATGTTCAGTATGGTACTTTTATTATCCTGAAAAACGTATGGAGGCACAGAAGTGATTTAGTGTTTTGAGAGTTGCCTGTTTTTTGCAGTGTCATTCCCATATACCAGTAGTGGTAAAATTGACCCTTTATAAAAAAGAATGATTACTTTTGTTCTACCCGACACAACCGAAAAACATAGATGCACAGTTTGAAGTCTGAAGATAAGCGGTTTTATTCTTTTTTTTTTCTGTCAGTTTAATATTAGAATACACTAAATATTTCAGTATAGTTATAGTCTGTATAGCAGGGCCTCTCTGTACTGGACACCTCGTGTTGGGTAAATGCACTGATTCAGTGGAATAAAGTGTATTTGTTTGTTTTTTCCCTCTTTACTGTGAAAGTGTTGTACGTATTAATGAACTGTAAGTTTTGTGTGGAGTTGTAACAGAGATTAAAGGCATAAACGTAATAATCTGCCTCTTTGATGTCGTTGTCTGGGCAGCGTGGACGACCGTTTGATGTTTTACGTCACAAAGTTTAAGAGCCGTTTAAACGTAATGCGGTAGCTAACGGCTAACTGGCGAGACTCCGGCGTGTTTATTCAGTGCGCGCGCGCGCGCACATACACACACACACACACACCTCCTGTGCGGTGAGGATGTTCCGAGCCAAATCTACACAGAACAGGTCAGTGTCTCCGTCTAGCGACTCACACCATATTTGTGCTAAAGTTTAGGCACACTGCGGCATTTCTCACTCTGGGCCTCGGGTGTGGTGTTTTTTTTTATTTTAGGTTTCGCGTCTTTTTCGTGCTAATTTTATTTTTTATTAATTAAATTTTTATTAATTGTATTATTATCGATCTTTTTTTTTCTGTTGCTATTTTAGGGACGCCGCGGCAAAGTGAAAATCAAGCTTTTTAAAAATTCCGGAAGCGCACCGTAGACCACGTGACAAGATATCGACCAATCAGCTTCACTCATTTTTAAACGACTCCTGATGTTATTCATCAAACGCCATCAGAGAGGGAGATTATTACGTTTAGCCTTTAGTTTCGCGTCAGGTTTTTCCACGCGACATGTGAACGTTCCTTTAGGGGGCGCCATTTTTAGCTTGTATTTCGAAATTATTTTGATATTCAGTTCAGTGCAATATTATTTCTATTTGTATTGTATATTCAGTTTATTTACGCCTTTAACATTGGTTATTGCAGCAAAGCAGCCTTAGAGAATCATCATAAAAATAATGCGTAGGAAATGTGTATAAATCATCTTCGTGTTCAACTGTACGTCTCATTCCTGGTCTCTTAAAGCCGATTTTCCAGACAAACCTGCCTTAAAGAAAAAATAGCGTCTAACCTTTACTTTCATGATCTTGCCTTGACTTGTTCTGTCTTGTTCTCTTGAACTCTCCATCCGCTTTTATCACACAGACTTTCATCTTGACAGAATTCCCTTTCGGTACCAATTATCATCTTTAAATGGAGTTCTGTATTTTGCTGATGTGAAAACATCTGTTGGTTCTGACATTTCAAAAGACTTGAGTCATAATGATCAGTTTGTCCCTGATGAGCAAGCCGAGCCTGAGAGTGCAATAGGAAGAAACCTCGACAGGAACCAGACTCATCCTCCATTTGGGTGATAACGGAGAGGAGGGATTGATCTGCAGTCATGCTGTGTGTTTTAGGAGGCTGGAAGTTCAGTATATCTATTACGGTGTCTTGTGTTGTCCTTTAAGGTCGGTTTAATGTTTAATCAACTTAGTTAGACATGAAAACTAATACAATTAGCTTATTTAGTTTGTTTAGTCATGAAAATCAATCAGTGAATTTTTTTTTTTCTGTTATAGTTAAAAATTTCTTCTAAAACTACACTTTGCTCCTGTAAAATTTTTAATGTTAAAAGTTGGAGCTGTTTAGGTTCACAAGCAACAATTGCCAACAGGCGAACAGTGCCATTACTTTTGCACTCACTAGCTTGGAACGCGTTTTGAATATTTCTGACACTTGAATGCAAGTCTTTGGTTTAAGCGTCTGATTGCAGTCATGCAGTGGCTTATTTTTTTGCACTGGGTTTCAATATATTTTGTTTCATACCGCCTTAAATGTCAATGTATGTTGCATTTAAGTTATAAGCAAATTATTTTATTTATTTTACATAAGACGCAGACATCGCATACATTGTCGGGTTGTTCAGCCTCAAATTGACTTCATTTTTTTTTCTTTTAAAAAATTGTTTTTTCTTTCTAGTTTTGCTGCCATGCTTTTTGAATTCCCAACACTTTTCCACATTTGGAAATGAAATATTTGTCGCATGAAATGGTCTCCTGTGACAACCTCAGTCATCACATCAATATCTTGGCCTGCTGGGAATATTTTAAAATCATCATCCATCCGCACAGTTTGAACAGTTTTTGAACAGTTTTCTTCTCAGCAGGATCCAAAAATGTCCAATTTTCACAGCTTACCCTTAGAAACCATGGTAAAACTCGCACATCCATGGTACCATTATCCTCAAAAATCTGAAACCCTGTCAGACAATGCAGCGCTTACAGAGAAAGGAACTCGTCACTGTCTGTTTTTTTTGTTGTTGTTGTTTTTTCTTTGTGCATTGATCGCAGTCTGTTTGACCTTTATCGTGCAGAAACAGCGGTATCAGTGTGCAGGATCCGTTTTCTGATAGCAGCGATCCAGCTTTCCAAAAGCGTGCCAACGTTCCACCAGGTATGATGTACCAGCAGGGAGGAGGAGGAGGGGGCATAGATACACGGATGCAGTACGATGCCAACAAGGAGCCCTATGGAGGTCAAAGGAAAGGTGAGTCGGTCAATGTCGGTTCCTGTTTTTAGGCGTTCTGGTCTCATCGCACGTTTCTCGCCATGTCGTGTTGACATGAGAATGTGTCTCAGTAGCACGTCGTCTCCCGCTGTAGTTGTGATCGAGGTGATTTGTTGCACAGCGCTGCCCCCTAGTGTCTGCTGGATGACATTTAATGGTACCATTAACTAAGCACAAATTTCAAATGAACTTTTGCTGGAGCTGGGGGTTTTTTTAAAAGTAATTTTAGTGAATGTTCTTGAGAAAGATCCCACGTTTGAGCAACTAACTTCACTGTTTAAGTTTACATCCTTCAGCATCTGTCCGTATGATTGACTAACATATACAATAATTAGTCAGTATGAGAGCAGATACATACATACACATGGCAAAGAAAAATCTCATTAGAAATAATATTCTGTAGATATTTATTTAGGTGCGAATGCCTGCAAAGTAGAGGATTCGTTTTCAGATTATTTTAAGTTAAATTTATTTTTTAAATTTAATCACCCCTTATGGGGGGGGGTAGGTGTAGAGCTCAGTGGTTTAAAGTGTTGGAGTACTGATCAGAAGGTCCGAGGTTCTAACTTCAGCAACGAGAAAAAAACGTACAGCGCCACCTGTTGAATTATTTCAAGGTTGATTTTTTTATTTTCTTAATGATAAAAGGGTGTTTTCCATTTGAATTTCAGAGTAACATATCTTTTCTTTCCGTGGGACAATTGCAATGAAACAAAGCCTACAGTATATGTTACCACAATCTCAGCCAAATACACCTGTGAAAACCCCATTAAAATTCGTTCAGTAGTTATTACGTGATGCGTGCACAAACAAATAGACAGACAAAACTTCCAAAAACCATCTTGATGTGATCTATTACTCATCTTGTGACCCTCAAAAACAAAAATTTTTGCAAATATCATCAATGTACAGAAACGCCAACTTTACCGTATTATTGTATGTATAAATTGATGTTTTCAAATTAATTTTTTACAATTTTAACCATTGGCATTTACACAGAAGCTAATATTCACTTTCTAATGAGCAAACCAGCTAAATCTAAATAAAAAAAAGCAACATTTTAACACCTCATTTGCTTTCAAAGTCTATAACACTCTCTATCCCATTACTCCCACTACTTAAGCGAGTCTTAGACTGAGCGGTTTGCCGTTTGTCATGTAATAAAGCATCTAAACCAGTCATGGATGAGACAGAATGTTTGTAACCAGTCATAATGCAGATGGTGGGATTTGTCGAAAAAGACAAGGCTAACCTCAATGTACGGTATAAATACTAGCATTTCTTTTTTCCTGGTTTATTTCTTGACAGCGAGCAGAACCATTTTGCGTATGTCAAATTTTTTGTAATTAAATGCTTTGAGCACATGAACCCACATTTTATCCGATCACGTCTATGTAAATGTTAAGTCGGAATCTTTAATCAGGACAATTTCATTCACACTGAGGAAATTTCTATAACGTTCCTGATTTATCTATTTATTTATTTTGGTTCGTTCTCCGTGACGAAGTGTGGAATAAAGGTCTATAACATTATCTATCTCCATCTTAAAAGTGTCTGTATATATTTGTAGGTGCCAATGACTCCTTCATGCCAGGGCCAATGCCCAGCAGTGGCATGCAGGAAATGTACACACGAGGACCCCAGGGCATGGGCATAAGACCCCAGTATCCTTACAGCCAAGGCTTTGAGCGAAGGTCAGTAATATTCCACAGTAACGCTACAGAACAACTTGCGTCAACTTCTGAGTCTAGCTTCATGTCTTTTGCCGTGTCTCTGTCTTCATCAGGCCTGAGATGGGGCCAGATGGTGGAATGGTGCCTCCTGGGAATCAGAACAGCATGATGCCTTCTAACAGCGATCCAAACATGTACCCAGGGAACAGATACCCGGCACATCAGAGGTAAGGATTACTAATGAGAGTGAATTAAAATACAGTTGTCTCCCACTGAGACTGATCTGAATTTTTATTTATTTATTTATTTTAAAAGACATGGCCATGACGGTTACGGACAGCAGTATCCTCAAGGCATGCCATACGGTGCACATGGGATGTACCCACAGCCACAGGTCAGTCTGCGGCACAATTTCATGACGACTCCTTTACACATACAAGATGCTGTATTTGTCTGGACTACAATTTGTGTTGAATCTCAGATATAATTAGCTCCTAGCTTATTATTATTATTATTATAATATAACACCTAACTGCTGGTTGCTGTGGTAATGTGAGGCAGAGTGTAAGGTTTGAGAATTTTCTAGAACATTCCAGATGATCACGAAAATTAGAAAACATCATATTTATAAGCATTAAGTGTACTCTTATTATATAAAGTGTTGTCATGACTGAAATCACGATTTCATGATGCTAGACAAGACGGGTTTTATTTATTCTTGCAGTTCTGTGAAGCGTGTCCTCAGAAAGCGTTATGTCTATATGTCTTCAGGGTTATAAGAGACCTGGGGAAGGGATGTACGGACCTCCAGCGAAGCGACATGAGGGTGAATCCTACGGCATGCAGTTCAGCGGTCAGCAGCCAGATATGTACAGCCAGTACGGTGGATATCCAGAGCGCAGACCCATGCAGGGGCAGTTTCCGTTCCCATATAACCGTGAACGCATGCAGCACGCGGGACAGGGACCTCCTCAGCATGGGATGATGAGTGGTGGGGGACCGTCGTCCACTCCGAGTGGGGCGCCCCAAGGGAATATGTGGCACCCCAGGTCTGAAATGGGCTACGCTTACGCTAGCAGACAGGGCCCTCCTTTCCCCTCCATGAGCCGCGCAGATGACCCAGAGGGCAGGGCGAATCAGGAAAGTCAGTGGCCGAGTCACCCGGGCCAACGTCAGTCACCGTATCCTCCGCAGTCCTCCAGCTCCATGCCGCCCATGACGAACCGCCAGCCTCCGTCCTCTTACCAGTCCCCTCCAGCCATGCCCAACCACATCGCCCGCGCTCCAAGTCCAGCACCGTTTCCCAGACCCGTCGGAGGTTCTATGTCTCCCAATAAAGCTCAATTGATGTCGTCTATGAAGATGCCAAAACCAGGGGTTCCCGGGTCTATGACAAGCTCTCAGAGTAGTGGTGGTAGTGGAGGTGGTGGTGGTGTCGTCCCCGGTCAAGGCCTCCCAACCATACACAGAGAGATGAGCTTTCCTCTGGATTCCGTCGAGGCTACACAGCCTCATCTAAAGGCTCGTCGACGGTTAACCTCTAAAGACATCGGTAAGTCGCCTGCAGGGTGTAAGAAATGTAATAAAGTTAGTCCCCAACTTATGAACATTCAAATAACGAATTTCAGCAGATACGAACAGACTGCATTTCTACTTCCGGCTCAATCACGGTAGTGGCTCACGTGTATTGTACCAAAAAAATAAACACTGCAGTGCACCAGATACCAATAGTTACAATTGTATAAAATATTTTTCAGTGTAAGTGAATGTAAAAAAATGTCCAAAATCAGGTATATTGTATGGCTGTGCCTGTGGGGCTGCAGGAGAAATGAGTCGGCCTCACAGGTTTCGATGAATCAGAAATCAAGGAGCATGATGATTATGTGCGAATTATGGCGAATAATTCTAATTTCGGAATTTCACAGTCCAATACAGTGGAAAACAGTTGTGAGACAAAATGGTGTCCAGATTCCCCTCGCGATTTAAAGGCGCAGAGACAACACCGTTACATTTGACGTGCGAGATTCACTTCCTTAGGCGCAGTTGTGTTTTCTGGCCACATGATGGCACTGTGGGGAAAGGGGTCATAGATTTAGTCAAGTGGATTGGTATGGTTTATATTGTATATTAGTATCAAAGGCGTACAAGACTCACTTTGTCGGACTTAAGAACAAATCAGACTTACGAACATGCCCCCAGAACAGAACTTGTTCGTAGGCTGGGGACTGACTACCTGTAGCTGTCTGTTTCTTGAGCATTATTATCACTAAGGATTAAATTCTATATTTTAAATGAAAAAAAATGGCTTCTTTTTTTTTTTTGCTCAGAAAAAGCAAAAAAAAAAAAAAAATAGCGGCCTTCTGATGGTTCGTATAATACATTTTGTTGTAGATGTCAGCTCAAAACTGCCCTTTACCCTGCAGGTACACCGGAGGCCTGGCGTGTGATGATGTCTCTGAAGTCTGGTTTGCTAGCAGAGAGCACTTGGGCTTTGGACACAATAAATATTCTACTATATGATGATAATACAGTGTCTTCTTTTACCTTGTCACAGGTAAGGCTGGGAAAAGTTGCACGGCCTGGCATAGTCTACTTCACAGCGTAATTGATGGCGTAAAACGTTTGTCCTCTGTTTCTCTAGTTGCCAGGTTTTCTGGAACTTATAGTGGAATACTTCAGAAGATGCCTAATTGAGATCTTTGGAATCCTGGAGGAGTATGAAGTGGGTACTGAGGGGCAGAAGACGCTCCTTGGCCCTCTCCCAGAGCCAGCAGAGAAAGAGGAATCGGAGCCCGAGGAGCAGGACAGTCCTTCAAATCCTGAGCAGGTAGACAAAAAGCCCGAAGTAGAGTCTCTGTCTCAAAGGTGTGTCCTTAGCAGCATATCTGGAGGAGACGCCTTGGAGAAGAAGCCAGCAGAGACAACCGAGCAGGAGGAGAAGGACAGACGAATCGAAGCAAGTAAAGACGATTGTCCTTCCACAGAACCCAGGCCCAAGCAGGCTAGCAAATACGACAGATTGCCAGTGAAGGTGGAGGAGAGGGAGGCAGTCGCAGACCTTGTGGAAGACCGATCTGAACAGCTGGGCTTGGCCGGGGTGTTTGCCAGTGGCCTGCTGCACTGGAAGGCCGGTGGAGGAGACTCCACCACCCACATCCAGACCCACTTTGATAGAAAGTACGAGACGTGCACTAAACCAGTGGTAACTCCGGACCTCGAGGAGGTTAAAGAACAAAGCACTGAGGATCCCAGTCAAGAGGAATCATCTCCTAAGCAAGACCAAGATGTCGCGCATACACTTCCGACCGCCACTGCAGATGATGCGGGACCTCCACCCGAGAACGAAGCCCAAGATTCCACCTCGGAGAGCAAACCGAACCACCGCATCGTCACCCTGATGGAAGATGAACCACGTTGCTGGGATGAGGCACCGCTTTCTACAGCCGAGGACTGGCAGGACGAGCTGGCTAAGCGCTGCATATGCATTTCCAACATAATCCGTGGGCTGTCCTTCGTGCCAGGTAACGATGGCGACATGGCACGGCATCCGGGTCTGGTACTCATCCTGGGCAAGCTGGTCCTCTTGCACCATAAGCACCCCAAGAGGAAGAGGACGCCTCCAACGTACCAGCGCGAAGAGGAGCGAAGTCTGGCTTGTAGCAAGGACGAGTGGTGGTGGGACTGCCTCGGTGCCTTGCACGAGAACACCTTGGTGACCTTGGCCAACATTTCAGGGCAGCTCGATCTATCGATCTACCCCGAGAGCATCTGCTTACCGATCCTGGACGGGCTCTTGCACTGGATGGTTTGCCCGTCAGCCGAGGCCCAAGACCCTTTCTGCACGGCGGGCGGCTTCTCTTCCCTGACGCCACAGAGGCTGGTGCTGGAGTGCTTGTGCAAGCTGAGCATCCAGGACTGTAACGTGGACCTACTGTTAGCAACACCGCCGTTCAGCCGCCAGGAGCGCCTCTTCGCAACGTTAGTGCGTCACGTGGGAGAACGTAAAAGCCAGGTGTGCCGAGAGATGGCGGTGGCCGTCCTGGCCAACCTGGCGCAAGGCGACCCCACGGCGGCACGCGTCATCGCACTTCAGAAGGGCAGCATCGGGACCCTGATAGGCTTTTTAGAGGACAGCCTTGCCATGGCACAGTACCAGCAGAGCCCTCACAGCCTGCTACACGCAGGACACGCGACCCACCCGGAGCCACCCAGCATCAACATGATGTGCCGGGCCGCCAAAGCCTTAATGGCGATCGCTCAGGTTGAGGAGAACCGGCCCGAGTTCGTGCTGTACGAGAGCCGCCTGCTGGACATCACACTGTCGTCGGTGCTGAACTCGAGCGTGGCGGCCATTCTGTGCGAGGTGCTGTTTAAGCTGGGACGCTCGTGACACGAGCGCTAATACTAAATAAAGCCTGGCATTGCTGAAAATCAGTGGGGACAAAACCACACAGATGGAGATCGTCGGTGTTATATTTTTATTTAAATAATAAAAAATAAAAAAAAGACAAAAAATGTTTTTACTCACAGTTATATAGAGAATATATATAGCTCCTCTACCCCTCCTTTTTTCATTTTGAATTTTTAAATGATTTTAATACAAATATTTAATATTTCATGGTTGTTTTCTATTCCTTTTTTTATTTTATCCTTGTTCCTTTTTCTTTTTTTTCCCCCTCAGTTCCGTTTTTTAACCAAAGTTGGCATCTGATCGATACTGTTGATTAGTTTTCCAAAACTTTTTTTTTTTTTTTTGTTCTTTTGACCTTGTTGTTTTTGTTTTTTGTTTGTTTGTTTTATACATTGTTTGTGGCTGTTTCTGGTGGGACTTTGTTTATTCGGGGATGCACATTTATTTAAATTGTGAGATGTGTTGTAGATAGAACTTCTCTTGCAATGTGTTAAAGAAAAAGAAAAAAACAAACACTGATTTACTCAAGATAATACATGTATCCAGCTCTAAAAAGCATTGTGCAATAGGGTGTAGATGGTTTGTTTGAGGGAAGATTATTACCAAATGTGAATGACTCTTTACCACAGGCAATATTCAAATCTGATAACCAGTATTGCACTGCATAACCACACCAGTATGTGAGGGTAAAAGTGAGAGCTGGGTTTTTTTTTTTTTGTTTGTTTATTTGTTTAGTTTTTTTTATTTAAATTTTATTTTTTAAACTTACAGTACTCGCTTCCACCAGTATGACTATTAGACCCGCAGGATCAACATTGTGAAAACGGAACTCTACAGCGCTTCAGTTTACCACTTCTCTTCAATCATTATCATCATCATCGTCGTATGGGGCTGATTTGTGTATATATGAGCTGTATATTAAATGGGCCCTTTTCACTTTTTTTTTAAAATAATTTCTCTAGGAGATGTGGTATTATTCTACAAAGTGATGGTAGTCAATGCTAATTATTAACAAAATGAAATTTTTGTCGGGGGATTAGTCTGCTGTTGTGTAGTTGACGTTCCTGCGTGGACTGTACTACACACAATTCTGTACAAAAAAAAAAACAAAACAAAAAAACCTGATAGGACCAGGTCCGTCAAACCGCAGTGGATGTCTGGCTTTAAATAATAAATAAATAAATAAATAAATAAATACATGACAACAGGCTCTTTTGAAAATTCAGTCGGTGTAACTGTAATCCAGTAAAATCTGAAGTTATCCCAGAAGTGACTCGTGCAAGAATTCCAATGAAAATGTAGAACTCTGTGAACTTATTTGTATGTTTGTTTGTTTTTTTTGTTTGTTTGTTTCATGCCATATGATGATTTGATCAACATTGTTTAGTATAAAGTCTTTATACTACATGTTCCACATGTTAAAGTAAATGTACATGAAATTTGGTTGAGCACTGTGAAGGTCGTTTTGGGGTGTTTTGTATCGTTTATTATTTTTATCATTATTTTTACTTTAAAGCGGTGCAACGTTTAATGCCGACATTCTACGCATCTCTCATCCCTTTAGTGTCGTGTCAGAGAGCAGGTTTCCTGCGGCGCACCGTGGGATCCTAGTGTCAGTTCGACAGGGAATAAAAGATGGTGGGTGCTTATGATCATGAGTGTTAGTTGACTCACGGCGCACCTGACTCAGTTTTTTCGAGTTCTTGGAAAATATCAAATAATAAATTACATAATGAACTGAATCAGATGTGCTGGAGAAAGAAAACAACTCAGCATTGGGTTCTTAAAGAGTTTTCGCCAAACAATTTGATCATAGATAAATTCTAAACGGTTTGTTTTTGTTTATAAAATATTTTCAAAGCGATCATTTTACCTTGGCCGTAAGTTCGGGTGCTCAGATATACGGCAAGGCTTCACCACGCAGCTCTGATTTCAGCGATTCAGTCCTCGGTGTTTAATGATTTCAAATGTTAATTCCATTTGAGGAAGCATGGGCTTTTCCATCCTTGAGTTACGAGGTTGCTTAGATTTCATCAAAACCTGCTTTGAGCTGAGTTAAGTTAACAAATGAAAGCAAAGCTTTGATTATTCTAAAAATTTTGAATGTATACATGGGGACGGTTGATCATATATAAATTATTTTTTTGCCAATCTGATTGAACATGGAGTCTGATTCGTTAGAAATGTCCATTAAAACAGACCTGAGATCAGTCTGTCCAGCAGATTTGACTTCTGTTTTCCGTTATTATTATTATACAGTAGATTAATTTTTCTTTTTCATCATAACAACTGTGGCGTTTATTGTAGAACATAAGCACATGGAGGGAAGCAGTCTAATCCTAATCAGCCTCGTCCTGCCCAAGGAATCACTTTTTTTTTTTTTTTTTCCCTTCTAAGGAATCTGACCAATTTCCAAAACGCCTCCAAAATTGTCTCATTCATTGATTTAACATGTAAACTCTCCGGTTTGGTTTCATACACATTTTATTTTATTTTTTTAATAGTTCACAAGTTCTTAAAAGTCACTGTTTACGGAAGTCTGCTCAAGTGATGACCAACATGACTGATGGATAGGCGCAGTACAGCACTATCTATATCTGTGTTCAAGCTACCTTACATAGAAGTTGGTTTCATTTAACAAAAACGTATGTGGACACCTGTTCGCGTATGGTAATTTTCCTTGCCTGGAATTAAGAGAGCCAATTTTGTTCCAGCATGACAGTACACCGTGAGTAAAGCTACACATACAGTATGTGAAGACACGGTTCGCCAAGGATGGAGCGGAAGAACCTCAAAAAGTCTCAACTTCACTGCCAAGCGAACACCTTTGGGGACAAACGGGAGCTGTGGGACTGAAACGTTGAATGAAAGTCTGAAAGAGAATAGATCTAGTGGAAAGCCTTCCCAGCAGCATGCCGATTGTAGCTCTCACGGTCAGGTGTCCACAAACCTTTGGTTGTATAGATTATTCTCACAGTCTCCCAGGATTACACGGCATTTCCCTGGAGATAAATCCAGACGCATTAAATTATAAATTAAATCCCTGTACAGTACACATTGCATCCACACACACGAATCATTTTGTTGTTTTTAATTAAAAACTCCTCCGAAGCCAATCTAAATAGCCGTGTTCGACAAATAAAGCTCCAAAATGTCCTTTTAACCGGGAGCTTCATTAATCAGACGTCTAGAAACTTGGGTTCGCTACAGAGCAGTCAAGCCAGACAGCGAGTCGGTCGGTTCTTCAACATCGCGCTCCCTAAAAAGTCTCAACGGTAAGAAGTGCAAGGACGCTTTGACTCCTCTCATGTGACCTGGCAGCCGCCTTACAACCGCTTGTCCATCGTCGGCGATCATTTGGACTTGAACAGCGAGTCCCAGTCGAAAGGCGGCGTGTCCGGCTGAGCGTCCTGGTTTTTCGGGATGGCAGGAAAGATGGACTGCATCTTCTGTCGTAATTCCACTAACTGCAGAAGAAAAAAAATATATATATGTATATATATTTTTTTATTTAAATGTGCTGAGAACATTTCTAGGAACGCAAAAACATGGAAGTCACATGCACACTTACGCTGTGGACACCAAGAGCTTTCCACACCGTGAAGGTGAGAAGACCGACGCCGCACCAGGCGTACAGGGAACCCCATCCGAGCGCACGCAGGGCTAACGACGCTCCGCTCTCGGGCACCGCCGCCGTCCCGACTACACCCTGAAACACACGGTCGGAGTGGTGGAACCAGCGCTTGAACATGTTTATTTCATAAATCTGCAAAAGGAACTCGGAACAATTAAAGATTTCGGAGAGAGAACCAAGAAGATCAAGAGAGGACCGGTATTGTATCTTGGGAACCAATAGTGGAATGGAGGAAGGTTTGATCTGCCCTCGATTTAAGCATGACGTCATCTTCAACATGAGATAAAGTAGCACTTTAAAAATCAGTCAAGCAAACCATAACCATGACACAAGTCGAGTCGAACGCAGCATTGACGAAATACATCTGTATATTTAGTGCTTCACGATCAAGTGTTTCCTCATACATGGATTTATTTCCATCACAGGATAATTTTTTTTTTTACTTTTTAAAATCAATAACTTTATTTAACAGTTAATCATTAAAATCTCCAGTTCCTTCAGAAAACGTTTGATGAAAGTTCAAAGTAAATCAGGAGAATCCTGCTGTGGTTTAAGTGCTGAGGAGACGGAGAGAGAGACCCAGGAGTCTGCCCTGATTTCTGGATCTGTCTGATAATCGAGTTTAAACGGCACTCAAATCAACTGTGATGTTCCCACGACCTCACACGTGCAACGAATCTAATTGTGGCTTTCTAAGAACACACACACGCACACACACTGCTGAAGTTGTGTTTACAGACGAGGAAAGAAAAAGTGCCCAGGACAAAAAGACGCACTGTTCCTCTGTGAGCTGACGATTGAATACCATCTGCAGCACTGGTGGAGGGAATTGTAACTGCAATACGATAAAAAAAATTTTTTTAAAACAACGGTTTAATAAACGTGAAGAGAGAAAACAGATCTGGAGTGTCAGAAATCAAAAGTCTGTATAGAGAGGAGTTACCCAAGTGTAAGACCGCGAGGTTACGATGTCCTGAAAGAGGAAAATAACGCCGCCATGTCTCAGCCGTACGCTAACAAACACTTGATTGCTCTCAGGACTCGTTATACAAGATGATCAGAACTTTAATTAGTCCCAAAACCAAATTCAGAGCTTCAACAGGGAGGCTTCTGAGTCCTGCTGAGTAAACACACACCGGGGACGACGCGATACGATATGATACGATATCATCACGATCCCTCGGCGCCGATTCAATTTGTATCGTGATTCTGTAAGTATCAGGATTTTATAAATACCCAGATTTATTATTATTATTATTATTATTATTTATTACAATTTTTAATCAATCTCAGCATATCATTTACTCCTACCAAACAGGATGCTGAACTGCCTGATGATGTGTGAATAGTTTAGAGCACCACCTGTAGGACTATAGAGGAACAGCAACATTTTACCGCCTCAAATGCAAACGTATATATAAATATATACGAAATGCGTATAAAAACTTTTTTAAACATCTATTGTGGAATCAATATGGCGATACATGAATTGCCACATGAAAACGGGGGAATTGTTATTATTATTATATTATTTATATTATTTCCCAGCAAAAGTATTCAGTTTAGCTTTTCTAATTGATATCTATCGCTGCAGGTGTTTGTTTACATTGAGCAAGAAGCTTATTCGTAGCTTATTTTAAAGTAGATTATTAAATCTGATACATAACTGTTCAGAACATCGCTTTTACTCAACATTTTGATTTCACTTATGGCAGATATCCAAGTACTTAAATTGGTTGCTCAGTGGTTAATGTGTTTTACTACCGATCTGAAGGTCCACTGTCAGGCCCCTGAGCAAAGCATTTCACTGTGCTGTGAGATACATAACAAATCATTATTATTATTATTAATTTATTTTTACACAGTGAATAAGGTGTAAAGCTCTATTTCTGTAAATGTTCCCACCTTATTAAACCACTCGGGGCTCTTTTTCTTCGCCAAAGCGAGGGTCGAGCCGAATCCAGCGATCATCCCTGCAGTGGCCACTGTCGTCAGAAACGCACCGCCTGGAAAAGAGCAAACGTGATGCAGTGTAAAACCACAGGACGCCGCTGAGACTCCCGAAGAGCAATGCAGCAAAGATATTACATTCTCTGTCATTACAAGAACATGACAAGAATCCCCTCAGCACCGTCCATGCAGCTGTACAGGAATCCCTGGTTACTGGCATGATCGGAAAAAGAAAGGTTTGGTCTGTCAAAAATCGCTCTTTCACGAAAAGATCTTCACGTTTTATATGCTGAAGGAGCTGAAACCAGACTCAGAAAAACGTTCTCCGTCTTTCTGTATGTCGAACTGTCCGGACAGAATTAAATGAACCTTTATTTCAGTACATGGACGTCTGCCTGAAGTTTAACCCGCGCCATACGTGAAATCAAACTGTTGAGTAAAAGCGATGTTATGAACAGTTACGTGCCGGATTTAATCATCTACTTTAAAATAAGCTACTAATGCGCTACTGTCTCAATGTAAACAAACACCTGCACCGATAGATATTAATTAGAAAAGATAAACTGAATATTAAGGCGGTGTAGTGGTTAGCACTGTCGCCTTGCACTGATTCCCGTCTCTGTGTGCATGGAGTTTGCATGTTCTCCCCGTGCTTGGTGGGTTTCCTCCGGGTACTCCGGTTTCCTCCCACAGTCCAAAGACATGTAGGTTAGGCTAATTGGTGTTCCCAAATTGCCCGTAGTGTGTGAATGAGTGAGTGTATGTGTGTGTGTCTGTGTGCCCTGCGATGGATTGGCACCCTGTCCAGGGTGTACCCTGCCATGTGCCCTAAGTCTCCTGGGATAGGCTCCAGGCCCCCGTGACCCTGAATACAGGATTAAGCGGTACAGATGATGAGTGAGTGAGTGAGTGAGTGAAACTGAATATTTTTAGTGCATATTTTCACCTTGGCTGAAATAACAGCGCTGAAGTGGTATAAGTGAATTTTAACGCGCTGGAGTCGGTTTAAGACAAAACTCCATCTTTATCTGATCTACTTTTTTCCATTTCTCGTCCGTGATTCACTCTCCGATTACCGAACAGGGAGTGTATTTGCCTGACGACAAAAACGAGTACAACTTACAGTAGCGTAAACAAAGTGTAAGATGCTCAACCTTAGAAAAATAAATGCTATTCATTTGTATTAATAATTAGACAGAGAGTTCTGCCGTGCAGAAAGACAGACAGACATGTATGTGGGCTTCAACCTGAAATAATAATAATAATAATAATAATAATAATAATATCACATTAATAAATAATATTATTACATTAAAGATCAGCAGATTATTTTTTAGCTTTAACCTTTTAACTCTTTCTAAAAGGTCTTTGGAAAACACAAAACTTGTGAGAAAGATTATTAGGAATACCAGCGGCCTAGATATCAACATCTTCATTAAAGCTATTCAATTAAGTCCTGAGAGCTCCTGCACTTACTGATTTACTGAAATTAAGCACAATTAACCCAAGCACAAGCCTATGGATCTACAGAAATAGACAAAAACATTATCCTACACATTAGAATAACATTTTAATAACTAGCGGATATTTTCGCCACCTTTCTGAATTTACGCAGTTGAATATTTACCTTTTAATATCTGTAATTTCTCCTCGCGCACACTGTCACTGCCAGGAGGAGGTGTGTTGACATTCAGCTGCTCGGCCGCCATCTTGGCTGTGTTACTCCAATAGGAGGCCGGGTGGAAACCCATTTAACCCCGGAACCTTTATCCGGAAGGAAATTCCGCACACTGTTAACACAGACAAGAGTCGAGCAATAATAATAATAATAATAATACTTATTTATTAATATTAATCAATTTATTTATTTATTTGAATGTGAAAAAATGAAATGAATAATGAAAATGTATTATTACAATTATTTTTTTAATTGTTTTTTTTTATTGTTTTTCTTTCTTTTTTTTATGTAGTATAGTTGTAGTATAGCTAAATATTATCAGCACCCTGGAAGATATATATAACACAATAACCAGAAGATAAAAATCAATCTTTTTTTAAAAAATCTGCCTATTTTATGATATTTCATGTGTCTCCTTTTTTCCTCTTATGATAATAAATTAAAATGTTAAAACAGCTATTTAAACATGGATTGTTTAACATCATTAGGAATTGTAATATCTAATTTCTAAAACTCTTTGCTACACCACTACTATCAGAGCTGACAGATAAAACTTACACTATGTGTCTTTTATTATTGTTTCTCCTCCCATATTTAGACCATTTAACCGATTTAAAGAGCTAAAACTAACCCGGTTTAAAGCATTTTCTAGCTGCTGATGGAAACCAACACACTGGATTTATTTAAGGATTATGGTACAACAGGGGAGTTGAAATAATAATTTCCATTGATGAATTAAGCAACTACTTGTCTATAGGTGCCATTAAATCACAACATTGTTATAATAATAATAATAATAATATTATTATTATTATTATTATTATTATTATTATTATTATAGTAGTAGTAGTAGTAGTATAGCTAAAAATAAATGACCAGCACCCTAGAAAATATATAGACATAATATAATGACAAGAATGTACAATAAATCTTAACTATTAAACAGATAATAAAACACTGGTTATTTAATATCATTAGTTTCCTCCCACTTGCAGATTAGACTAATTGGTGTTCCCAAATTGCCTGTAGTTTGTGAATGTTGACTAAAGGTCCTAACACAGTCATAAAATTGGGAATATGTACAGTGGACACTGTTGGACTACAGAGCTTCATGGATGGATGGATACATAATTACTATCAGAACTGACAGATGACATTCACACCACATTAAAATAGCTATTTTTTTCTGTATATTTAGACCATTTAACAGATTTAAAGTGCTAAACACATCCCTCTAGCTGCTGATGGAAACCATGACATTGGATTTACAGTATCTAAGGATTCACGCACAGCATGGGAGTTGCATTTAGTTACCTTGTCTGGATTTCTATTAATAAATTAAACAAGTGAATTCGACTTCTTCTTCTTATTGTTGTTGTTACTATTGTCATCTCCTTCTTATTATTAGTATTTATTATCATTATTAGTAGTAGTATAGTGGTAGTGGTAGTTTAACTGAAAAAAACTACCAGCAGCCTAGAAAAATCCATCCATCTGCCTATCCAGGAACCTCTATAGTCCAACTAGGGACCCTGGAGGCCAATTGTTACCATTGGAATTTTTCCTGTTTTATTTGGGAGCGCCAATTAGTCCAATCTGCATGTGTTTGGACTATGGGAAGAAACTGGAGTACCCGGAGGAAACCCACCAAGCACAGGGAGAACATGCAAACCGAGGTGAGAATCGAACCCGGATCCTGGAGGTGCAATGCGACAGTGCTAACCACTACACCACCATGCCGCTATTGTTGTTTTTATTGTTATTATAATTATCAGTAAAGCTGAAAAGGAAATTACCAGCAACCTAGAAAATATATAGACCTAATAAATAATCAGAAGATGCAATACATCTTAACAATAACTCAGTTAATTTTTGCGTCATGTATCCTTTTTTTTCCCCTTTTTACAGTAATATATAAAAAATAGCTAATTAAACCTAATGATTTCTAATGATGTTAAGCAATCTAATGATTGTTTAACGTAAGTAAAAAAAATTTTTATGTCTAATATTTAAATACACACAACTACTATCAGAGCTGAGAGATGACATTCACACAATTTACTTCCCAATTAAATGAACATGTCTTTATTTTTCTTCGGCATACTTAGAGAGTTTAACAGATTAAACTGATTAAAAGAAGAAGCAAAAACAAGTTTGAGGCATTGATCACTAGCTTCTGATGGAAACCAACACAATGGATTTATCTAAGAAAAAGTCTGTAGGTGCCATTTATTAATAGTATTATTAATAGTAGTAGTAGTAAAGCTAAAAAGAAATGACCATCAGTCTGGAAAATATATAGACAAAAAGCAGTAACTAGAAGATTCTGAATGAATCAGTCCATTTTATGTCATATATCTCTTTTGCCCCTTTTACAGTAATAAATCAAAACAATTGTTTAATTAGGGATTGTTTAACATCATTAGAGCTTAGAAATGAAAACAATTAGACAGATGAACCCATATAATTACACCATAGAAAACGAACATGTTATTATTATTATTAATATTATTAATATTATTATTATTTGTCCTCAATATTTAGACAATTTAACAAAGATGAAAACAATTCCTTAACCCTACAGTAGGTCTGATTTTGTGGGTAAATCCTAAATGTCTCCCTGGTGCCTATATAGGGTGCTCGGATGTGAAGCCCTACATAGTGCATATGTTCATTAATAAGGAGAATATTGGGATTGAGCCCAGTTCCTTCGTTGTGGGAAGTGACTGTAAGCTGTGTGTGTGTGTGTGTGTGTGTGTGTGTACAGTATACGGGTGTATGTGTGTGGCACAATGCAGGAGAATTCCTTTTTTTTTTTTTTTTTAACCATAAGGATTGCGCAATCAAAACGGTCGGATTTTTAAAAAAACCCTTTGATGTCAATTTAAATCTAAACAAGAGCGTTCCATATTCGCGGGTGCCGCCTACAGAGAGCCCTGCGCGCCTTTGATCCGCGGGTTCGAGATGCACGATGATCAGACGGACTCCAGCCTTTCTGCGTTACACACGCGCGTCTTCCTGGAGCTGATCATCGGTGATCGCGGTGTTTGTGCGCAGAGAGAGAGAGAGAGAGAGAGAGAGAGAGAGCGTTCTGGTTGTTAAATGAATCCCAGACGGAGATCAGACAGCGGATGTAGGAGGAGGAGGACACGAGAAGGACGGGGGTGATCTGTGATTCCTGATCTGGAATAAAACAGCCAAGACTCATGCGTGGATAAACACTGACATCTCTCTACTCTTCTCTAGAAATGGAGAAGCCCACATCATCCCCAGAAACCATCCTTCATCCTCCAGTGCTCTAGCTGCTGATGGAAACCATCACACTGGATTTATCTAGGGATTCATTCACAGCATGGGATTCTTTCCTCTTGACTGGAGCTAAACAACCTAAATGTCCTTAGATGCCGGCAATTCAACGAATCCATCCATCCATCCATCCATCCATCCATCCTTTCCGGTCGTCTCTTCAGGGTTGATAATGCACCCGTTCTCTCTATCTGTTCATCAAAAGTGATGCTGGTCCACATGACGCCTCTGCATCTGGGTCTCTACTTTTTTAAACCAGGCGTCTGTTGAGAAACGAAGAAGACCTGCAGACATGCATCTGGGACTGGACGAGAGCCGGGAATGTCAGTACAATCAGATCTGCACCCATCATAACTCCTCGTCCATGGAAGCCCAGCACACCAAGAAGAGGAGAGTGAAGAGAAAGTGGCAGGTCTTCCCAGGCCGGAACAAGTTCTACTGCAATGGCCGGATCATGATGGCAAAGCAGTCCGGTGTGTTCTATCTCACCATGGCGCTGATCCTCGTGACCAGCGGGCTGTTCTTCACGTTCGAGTAAGTGTTGAGGAATCATTCTGGTGACGAGTCAACTGTGCATGTGCCGCGTTCTCAGGCTTTCAGTGATAATCACAGTGTTGTTGGTTAGCAGTTTGTTCTTCACGCCAGCTCTGACCCACAGATGCTGTTCTGTACCAGGGTATGCTTCTTATTCCTGTATTTGTAAACCACTGATCCTGAGAGTATACTTGCAAGTGGCATGGAATAAAGACTTTAAGCTTTTAGGGGGGGGAGGGGGGGGGTCAAATCCAGAACCTTGAAAGTTTCTTTGGTTTGGCCCTCTGTGAGACCCTTATTGCATTTTTTTTTACTAATAAAAAATTAATAAATAGATAAAGTTCTTCCAGAAAGCCAAACCATAGAACCTTTCCATCCATCCATCTAGGAACTTCTGTAGTCCAACTAGGGACCGTGAAGGCCAATGATGACAAAGAACCTTTCAGGGATGTACAAATCATTATTTAATACTGATTAATGCAATGTTATGTAGCACTTATAAACTTTAAAAGAAAGTTGAATCTAGACCATTAAAGCTTCTTCAGCTTTACTTGTGCAGTAACTTCATATAGCAACTGATTTCAAGTCAGTGAGACAGTGTTTCATATTACTTTATTTATAATGCACTGATTGGTCTTGGTCCTGGTTTGACACTCATGAAAGTGTAACCTTTTCTGTTACAGAACCACTCAGATATTGGGTTCTCCATAGGACCTTTACGAGTTCCTGATGCTTCTGGATTCAATGCATGGGAAATCGGATTCAATTTGAAATTTGAATTTCAAAAGATTTTTGCACATTTATTCATAAAAACAACTGATAAAGTAACATTTAACTGTTTACTATTTATGTGGTGGTGAGCGCTGATGCTAAATCATCTCCCTTCAGCAGTCTGCCAGTCAGTCTTGATCAGTCATGTCAAAATAATTAGACAAACATGCTAACAGAGTGATATTTAAAAAAAAATTTGAAATGACTGTATACACACCATAAACAGTGATGTGTCGTGGTTGAGTCGTGGTGTGCGTCTCTCTCCTCCGTTTGGAAAATAGCGGAACTGATGGATACCCCTTCACAAATCGAGCAGTGATTGACGGCTCTCTAAGGCAATGGGTGGTTAACGGCGCTCTAAGGCAATGAGTGAGTGACGGCGCTCTGAGTGTACAAGGCATTGACGCCACTCTGATTCGATGACGTTAGGCATTGTCAGGTTGACAGTACATTTGCGAAATGATATTGGGGGGGCACCAGGGGGGCCAATCATATTTCCCCACCCCGTGGACCCCCCCCCCCCCCCTTTCTACAACCGCCCCAGGTAGTGTGTGTGCCTTGCTATAGACAGGCAGGTATACCCTGACTCGTGCCCTAAGTCTCCTGGAAAAGATTTCAATCACTTACTGGCACACTTAGCATTCAAAGAATCCGGTTTTCAATTAGCGTTTTTTAAAAACTCAATTGAACTTTATTTGTGTGGCATTCGCTTAGTATCTAGATGGAAAAAGGCTGCGAGTCCTCGCCCTGATCCAAACACGGGCACAGACAGAAATATGCAGCTTAATGATCTCTCTCATGGGCTCTACTGTCCTGGGATTAAACTTTACACCACTATATAAGTCCCAAATGTCCTTACCTCCTCCACAGGGAGACATGATACACAGTAATTATTTCCCCACCTCTGTCTTACATCCATAGCATTTTTCAAGTGAGGCAGAATTCAGTATGGTGATATTAGTGAGACGTTTTTACAGTAATCACAGTTGACCCTACATACTGTAACCCACCAAATAATAGGAGACGAGAACGTCCTTTTACAAAGGTGTTGATGCAGAAGGTGTAGCTTTATTTGTTAAAACTCTTTAACTGCTACTTAAATCTTTAGATGAATCCACCTCAGGGTCGGTTTTCCAGACCCAGGTCGTGCATAGGACTTACAGTTGTGATTTCTGTCTTCTCATCTGGGGAACATGGAAGCAAACCAGGCTAGTTTGGATCATTGTGTTATTGACTGTCAGTTAGCATGACTGGTCGTTTTTAGCTAGCATCAGCTGTAACAACGCTACTAATAAAACTATATTGAGAATTCGAGCTCAGTACGGTGATGAGACTCTTGGCCACAGTAAAACACTTGAATGGTGCAAAGAAGGCCGTACGCCCGTGAATGATGAGGTGGCTCGGATCTCACTGCAGTCATTTGCGTAAACGTGATCCTTGAAAATCGACAGTTAACTTCTGTCTGTGGAAACTGTACTACATACACCACCATTCACCAACACCACTTGCACATTACAGCTACGTAGCACATTACAGTCCTGACCTCTCCCCAAGCCATTTTTACATGTTTGGGACACTAAAGGAGTTCCTGGGAGGCTAGGGTTTCAGACGTGAAGCAGGAAGTCTGATCATGGCTAGTGCATACTGAGAAAACTTTCTACCTTAATGGTGTCCAAGCACTGGCGAAATACTGAGATAAGTGCATTGGTGTAAAAGGGAAATGTTTACTCTCATAATCATGTTCTGTTATTATATCCCGTCTTATATAAGTCCTGGTTTGACGCGAACGCCCCTCAATATATTTATTTAGCATTTTTGGAATTACAGTCCATTGGAAAGACATTGCAGTTACGTAGTAACATGACAAGCTGCATTTTCTTGTCTAGAGAGACAGGGAGAGAGAGAGAGAAAGAGAGAGTGAAGATTTGATTTCACAACCTTCTGGTCACTCTGCATGTGAGATAAGGAAAGGAAGCGTTCACGCGCACCGGAATGAGGAGGATAAAGGATGTGATGTGCGATGATAAATGATGTGTGGGACTTTGTTTCCAGCATCCCCATCCTCCACACAGCCCACTTCCCACAACTTTCATAACACGGCACTCCCCTCTTCCTGTTTCCTTGGTAACCGTTTCCGCTCCTGCATCGAAACAACCGACGTCGCCTAGGAAACAGGAGGGCACCGTGACCGCGGTTCGACGTGATGCCCTCCAGCTGAGTTGTGCTATTTTAAATGGTAATAAAAGTCCGATAAAATGACTCGTCTTGCTATTAGAGGCAGCACTTAGTGCTGAGACAGAGAAGACCGCAGTAATTGTGTTCAGCCTCAGAATTGGTAAAGAGATAGAAATAAAATTGGTTGCGGACGGCTGCTGAGATTTCGGACACGAAAAAATGTAACGTTTACAAAACAGAGACTGTGGTAGCCTGTTGTGTTAAGGCTTTGAGATACTGAGGTAGTGGTTCAAGCCCCAATTCAACCAGGTTGCCCATTCGGGCCCTTGAGCAAGGTCTGCTCCGGGGCGCCATATAATGACCCCGGAATCCTAACAAAGCTTAGATATGCAAAGAGCCTATCACAGGAGACTTTGGGCACAAGGCAGACACGCACATACTGTACACACCCACATGGCGTTCTTCCCTTGTTGAAACCGAGCACACAACTTTCTCGAATGTTTTTGTACACTGAAGCATTACGACTTCCCTTGCCTAGAACAACGAGACTCAAACCTGTTCCAGCACAACAAAACCCCATGCCAAGGATGGACTGGAGTGTCCTTTTTATCCCTGGACCTCAACCACACTGAACACCACTGTAATGAACTAGAAGACCAAATGATCACAAATCCCAACAGTCATGCTACAAGATCTAGTGTGAAGCCTTAGCAGAAGAGTGGAGCTCATTATACCAGCTATAACAGGACCAACTAAACTGGTGACTAGTCTGCACTGGGCTCGAAGGTCAGGTGTGTCTGAACAATAAGCCGTGGGAGGAGCTCTTCTTATGTGATGTCACAATGGTGGGGGAACCTTGTTGAATTGTCTCGATCAGGGAAGCAGGAAATGTTCTTTTTTCAGATTTTTTTCATCGGAATCTCTAAAAATGACTAAAAAAGTGAATTTTGCATAATAGGACCTCGATCAGTAATCTGCGCACTCTTTACGTCCTGCGAAGTAAATCTGCCTGGGGTTAGTTAGGTGCACTATATGGATCTTTAATCATTTTTGCCTTGCAGCAGATAATGCTTGTTTTTGTGGCATGTAATCTGTCCTTGTCTAATCACTGTCCTATCTTTGACCTGTCCCTTCAGCTGGAGCAGTTGGATTGGTCAAGACGTTGTGATATCGTCCACATTCCCGACAACCCTTAATCCAGACTTCCTCAGTGATGTCTACGGACATTTATTCTCCTTAAAGTTATTTATTCTCCTTAGAAATGATTTCTGCTTGAATCCTCAGATGCTTTTTTTTTTTTTTTTTTTTTTACATTGTACTTACCAGACTCTTATTTCTGAACCTGTAGTCTGACATCCAAAATAAATACGTTCCAGTGGTTCAACTTGGGAAAACATGGTAGCCTGGAGCAATCTGATGTCTGTTTGACAAGCTGTCAGATCTGACAATCGTCATGAGAGGATTAGCAGTAATTACAGGAATGTCACGAAGAACATTCATCATTTTAATCTGCAGTTCCCAAGAAATATTAATATGACCTTACGGCTAAAAGCTACACTATTAGGAAGACCATCTCCAATGGTTCTTCTGTAAATGAAGGCCTCTTATCTTTCTAATATTATATACTGATTATATACTGTAAGGACCCCATCTAATAGTCTATATATAGACCTAAGGTTAGATTGTTATATATAATGTATAATGTATATATAATTATATGGTCACCTCCAGGTCCCGGTTTCGATTCCAATGTTTGCATTGAATTCGAGCCTGCTTGGTGGGCTTCCTCTGGGTGCTCCATTTTCCTCCCACAGACCAAAGACATGCACATTAGGGTAATTGGTGTTCTCAAATCTCTTTGGTGTCGTACAAATGGGAAGTAATACAATGGTCACCATTGGTCCCTATTTGGACTACAGAGGTTCCTAGATGGATGAATGGAGATGTACAGTATATATATATATTATTATATTTAAGAGTTTTAGATGAGACTGTTTTTGTCCAGTGCCAGTACCAATTGTATTCCCAGTGATGTCATGTGTGTTTATATCAGCTGGGAATCCCCACCCTTCAAAGAAACTCAAATAAAAATAGGATTTTTCTCTGTATTATGATTCCATATGCACGTGTTCTTTCCAGATGCACTCCAGGAGAAATCTAAGCCCTAGAAAGTGCCCTTGAACCGTGTTTTTGTGTAATTTCCCATGTGCGCAAGTGTTGTGAGTAGAAAACAGACGAGCAGGAAGGAAACAGCCAGAAGGAAGGTCTGAAACGTGACTGTTCAGACTCCGTGTTTGTGCTCGGTGGAGAAGCGAATGTGTAATTTATTCACTCAAAGCTTTTCAGCAGTGCCTCATGCTACCAGCTGCGGGACAGGCGTCCTTACACGCTCGCCGCAGGACATGCAGCTCCGTAAAAACAAAGAAGAAGAAAAAAAGGTTGAAAATGTCGGTACGTTTGGTTTGGAATTAATTTGTTCTACAAACTAATGATTGACGGAATTTGATTGCTTTCTAAAAACTCCTTCCTTAGACATTAAATAAAACCTTCATAATATTAAGGACTATACTGTATCTGCTTCTAAAATAAGAAGCTTCTCTGTTTATTATTTGAGTTACATGTACGGGGGGGCGTTCAAGTCAAACCGGGACTTTTATAAGAGTTAACACCTCCCTTTATTTCTCTATATAATCCGCTGCTACACTAATGCACTTATCCCAGAGTCTCACTAGTGCTTGGACACTTTCGAGGTAGAAGGTTTTCTCAGTATGTCGGAGGTACAGTATGACTGGACGGCCTGCTTCATGTCTCAAACCCTGGCCTCCCAGGAACTCCTTTAATGCCGCAAACATGTGGAAATGGTTTGGAGCGCGGTCAGGACTGTACGGGGTGTGTAGCAATAACTCCCAGCCGAGTTCCCGTAATGTATAAGTAATGTACCTACATTTGCCATAAATTTCACCACAAGTCCCGGTTTGATTTGAACGCTCCTCGTAGATCGTCCACATTGTTTTTGTTACGCATCTAAAGTTCCTTAGACCAAACCATCACTCCAAACCGAATAGCTTAATGTCTGAATTTTAAGCGTCTGACTCACAGACAGTGTACGTCTTGTCAAAGGCGACAAGGTTTTATGATAAAGCCGAGTAGAAAACAGACGAGCCAGAAGGAAGGAACGGAGATCGAAATGCACGCAGACAGAGAAGCGGCTAATCAGAAGAGCCGCTAAGCCCTCTAATAAACCACAGGCGTGACCAGACGTGCCAGGAACCAGTAAACAGGAAGACAACATCCAGCGCTCACAATGTGTTCACCGTGCCACAACGTGACCCGGCTCCTGCTTTAAATTTCACCCCGATCACATGTCTATTAAAAACACATTGCAAAAAAAACGTTTTATCTTTTAAGGCCAAGGCAGTGAAATGAGGTCGAACGTTTCGTTCTTGTGTTTTTATCTATTCGAAAGGGTGATTTTTCTTTCCTGGAAAGTGCCTAAGGAAATCCAAACCCTGCTGCTTGATACCAGCTGTTACAGAGAGCCCGTGAAGAATGGAGGAATGTTTCCACAAAGGGAGTGTAGAGGAATGCTTCTTAATGCAAGCGACTGCTATTATTACTTTTTATTGCCCGTTGTGCGTTTCCATTACTTCATCGTCTACTTGAAGGCTGAGAGCATTAAACATTATGATGATTATACGAGTGGAAGGCAGTGATTAACACTGCGGTTTAAAAAAAAAAAAAATTATGTATGTATATAATCTACAGTTATGAAGAAAGGAGAACTAAGTTGACTTTACACAGATGTACAGTAGGATGCTATGAAGAGGATTTCATTTTATAAAATGCTGAAAAGGTTTATTTTAAACTTAAACAAACTATTATTTTTAAAATCATTTTAAACTTAACTTAAGTTACAAAGGCATAGATGTGATAACCCGGTCATTCAGTACATTCAGGTCGTCAGCTGACTCCATTTTATTGCCACATAACGTTGATGAGTCTAGACCTGAGCGACAGAAGCAACCCCTTTTAATCATAAAAGGGGTTTATTATTAAAAGGTTTTAATAATATGTTTTACAATTCTGAACCCAATTCCAATCATTTGGACCACCACCAGTTTTGCGTGATGCTGTGACATCATCTGGCTGGACAGACATACCGACTGGTTTCAGGTCCTCCAATGTATGACACGTAAAGATATTATTGAAAGAGTGAGTTTTGACCAAAACCTTCTTTTATTTCTATAGATAATATACATTATAACAGGAACTTGTCTCATGGATGTTCCACGACATTAAATGTGCAATAAATGGATAATTCCATTCATTAATACAAAAACATACAATACATCAATGTTGACAAATTACCATGAAGAAACAACAGGATTTGCCATAGTTTGAAAATATTAATCATACCAGTCAGTCGTTGATTATTTCAACATCATGTCCTGTCGTGTTTACATTATTCATTATTCAAGAAATGACATCTCCTTGGTCCTCACACACTAATATCTCTCATCTGCCTCATCCAGCTGTCCGTTCCTGGCCTCTAACCTGAGCCCGGCCATCCCAGCCATCGGTGGTGTGCTCTTCCTCTTTGTAATGGTCATGCTGCTCCGCGCGAGCTTCAGCGACCCCGGGGTTCTGCCCCGAGCCACTCCAGACGAGGCAGCCGACGTAGAAAGACAGATAGGTAGGACAATTTTGTTTTGACGAGTTTGCCTTCATCTGCTCTCTGTCTTTGGTCATGTGATCGCAGGCCTCGTTCCAAAAAGCTGTATGAACTCTATGCCGTTAATGTACATTGTGATTTCTGGTTTGTGAGACTTTAGTCTGGGACGTATTCTCATAATTGCCTTGAATTCTATTTGCTTATCACATTAATGTGCAGAAAATAATGCAAACGTTACCACCAATGCTATACAAAAAGTCCGTTTTTGTTCAGCGTACCATTTAAGAAATTGCACATACACATTACAGAGTGCTTACCTCGCTACGTTACTGCTGTACATTATAACTTATTATTAATCTAGCCTACAAGTTAGAATCTCAACACTGCACGCCTCTAACCCTGGGATATTCAGTTCGTTCAGAGTTGGGGGTAAATTACCAAAACAGTAACAGATGTTTGAAATAATAATAAATAAATAAATAAATAAAAACAAACAAAAAAAACATTTAAAAATGAAGTAAAACTTTTAGCAGTTTTCTCAATCATAGTCAACTTTCTCACTACAAAGTGAAGGCACTTTTTATGTAAAAAAAACTACACAGTATATAATGAGCGACATGCTGCACTTACAGCACTATGAAATGTCTGATCAAGATATTTAAGGCGACTCTGCAGTGTGCACTGTATATCACTGTCGTCATCATCCGGTGTCAGCAGCACAGCAAAAGAGCAGAGGGAGAGAGACAGCAACAGGAGTGAATGTTGTTACTGGAAGGATGGGGAAAATAGTGATTTGCTCTAGGGACTAACTTTAGGGACTTAAGGGTTTATGGGAACTGAAGTGGAAGGAAGCTACTGTATGTGAGTAGTTTTAGAAAGAGCACATCAGTGTGTACATGTGAAGTGAAAACAGAAACAGGTCAATAATAGGAAAAGATAAACAGTTCCAAACTGAGGAAAAAAAATATATTTTTTTGATATCTGCACTCATACCAAATTTTTTATTTCTTAATAAGAAAAATAAAACACTTCTTCTTATTATTATTATTAGCAGTAGTAATATCATTATCTTAGAACCATTAACCATATTAAAGGCATAATTTTTGCTTATGTAGGACAGTGTGGCCTTCTGATATTTTGTGCCCAAAATATTTGTCTCAACCAATCCATCTTTGGGCCAGTAATAAAACAATATGCTTTTATGAAATTATCTTTTGATATGACATTATCATGATAATTACAGTACAGACCAAAAGTTTGGACACACCTTCTCATTCAAAGAGGTTGAATTTGTATTATGGCAAGAAAAAAGCAGCTACAGTAAGTGAAGAAAAAACGAGTGGCCATCATTACTTTAAGAAATGAAGGTCAGTCAGTCCGAAAAATTGGGAAAACTTTGAAAGTGTCCCCAAGTGCAGTCACAAAAACTGTCAACCGCTACAAAGAAACCGGCTCACAAGCGGACCGCCCCAGGAAAGGAAGACCAAGAGTCACCTCTGCTGCGGAGGATAAGTTCATCCGAGTCACCAGCCTCAGAAATCGCAGGTTAACAGCAGCTCAGATCAGAGAGCAGGTCAATGCCACACAGAGTTCTAGCAGCAGACACATCTCTAGAACAACTGTTAAGAGGAGACTGTGTGAATCAGGCCTTCATGGTAGAATATCTGCTAGGAAACCACTGCTAAGGACAGGCAACAAGCAGAAGAGACGCGTTTGGGCCTAAAGAACACAATAAAGAAAACTCTTTGAATGAGAAGGTGTGTCCAAACTTTTGGTCTGTACTGTATGTGCCCACTAAATTTGTATTGCGGTTGTGTAAGTATCATGATTTTATAAATATACTGATTGATAAAATCCTGATATTATAAAGTCTTATAAAGTCCCCAACATACGAACAAGTTCCATTCCCCGAGCTTGTTCATAAGCCTAATTTGTTTGTAAGTCCAAAAAAACAGTGTCTAGGTACTAGGATACTTACACAATTGTCTATACACAGTATAAAACTGACAATCTTGTCCTTGTTCTTTAGATGATTAAACGCAGAACGCGCAATGTCTGCCATCTTTTCATTCATATATATATATATATATATATATATATATATAAAACCAGCAATCAGCATAAAGCAATTCAAGCAACATGAAGGGAGAGAATTCTACTCCATTTTACTCACTCCTGCTGAACCCTGAACGATCTGGATATAAACAGTCTTAATAGATAACAGTTAAAGCTTAAACAGTTAAGCACAGAGAAGAACAGGAACGCCAATAGAGCTATTTAAAACACCTCCCCAGAAAGGTTGTATTATCGTCTCTCTGCTCGCACACTCATCGAGATCTGCTCCCATGCTGCTTTTTATACATTTATGGTTTCGTGCAGGTATTTTTGCATAAGATGTAAAATCTTGTCAGTGAATACACCGTCGTTTTGAAATCCCTCTCATATACTGTGTATATATTTTCCCTGAGGCTCCTCTGAAAACTCACATTCATCATGGGCAGGTTTGCCAGTATCTGCTTTCCTTTCAGCGTATCTATAATGCATGCGTTTCACTGATTCCCTGCTCTGTGTCTGCTACCATTTGAAAATGGAAACCCTGGTGAAATATTTATTTTCATGTCAGGAAATAAACGACTCACTCCTTGGTGGGCTTTTTGTAGCCGCTAAAGCCGAATAATTGCACACAAGGTAGTTAACAACACCTCAGATAGAAGGCTAATCATTAATCAGTGATCTGCACAGATTGTGGTATGAGAATAAATGAAGCACTGTACAATATGGCTCAGTAAAAGGTTTAAAACTCTCAGTGTTTGTTGTGTGTAGAGAAAATACAGTAAGCTAACCCTGATGTAAGTTAGCTATAATAGCTTTGCTAGCTAAACAGGCAAAGTTAAAGTCCATTACTGTGTACCACAAATAAAGATTCAATGCAGCTGCCTGCCAAAAAACCCACATTCAAAACTAGTCACGGAAACACTTTCAGCAAGAAAACACATCTGATAACGCTATGTCATCTTTGTCTCCTTAATAACTGCTTCTAAGTTGTGCCTCTGTGTTGTTTATTTACGCCTGTGGCGAGCTACAAAGCTAACTGAAACAATGCTGAAACCCTCTCTAACTCCTAATTTTTCCACTTAACACTTTTGGAGATTAAATCCTGAAAGAGTTACTTAGTCGAATCTATTCTAAAGCAGAACAAATGGTACATTAAGAGAAACTGACGAGATTTACAGTACAGGATATTATCCTGTTATGGTAGCCTGTGAGGTGAGCTTGCATGTCTTCTGGCTAGCTAGTTAATCCTACACATTAGCAATCATTATAAATCTTCTGCGGTGGGTTCCAACTAAATAATTTTATCCAAATAAGGCTCATCCAAAGGCTTATCTTATCCAAATAAGGCTACAAATAAGTAGCCTAGCTTGCTAAAACATTTGCTCTATGTTCATTCAAAGCAGCACAACGCAAAAAAGAAAATGAAGAAAGGAAAAAAAAAAGCAGGCCTGTCAGTCAGGTCTGTCAGCGTGTAGATTCTTCTACAAAAAAAAAATTGTCACACTTTTAAGGTTTTTCTTTGAGCCACCCATATAAATGAACCTGTATTAATGAAAATATCACTTTTTAAGATATCATGCTTGCCATATTGCAGTTGTAAAAGAAATCCTCAAACCACCAACTGTTCATCCTGCTGTTATTCAATTCACAACAGATTTCGCAATCCACTATTTTAACTCAACGTACAACATATATACATATATATTTTTTAAACAATGTAAACCCTTTTGAACTTTGCAGACTTTGCAGGATTGCGTCATCACAAATAATTGATTTAAGCTAGCATAACAGTTACCAATGACTGTAGCCTGTTTAGCTAGCAAACGATACTTCCACCAAAGTTAGCATCACTTTTGACACTTTTTTGCAACAATATTAGAAAATTTTACGCAAAGCATGACTAGCGCTGGCTAGCCACTTGTAGCAGTCCTTTGAAATTTATAGTCCTTTGAGACTTCATTCAGTTTTGCATATGGCTTCACGTTGTTACCATTTGGTAGACAACAAGATAGCATAAATGCTAATAATACAATTAGCATGATCTGAAATGAGTTCTGGTACATGTTGCATTGTTTGTGGATATGACTTACAACATGTCTCAAAAAATGAACCAAAATCAAAATGTACTTTATTTTTCCTGGATCTAACTTAAAATAGGACTATTATAAATGTAAAAAATAAATAAAAAAATAAATAAATAAAAGATGTCTATATAAAAAAAAATTCTCTTTAAACATGAGCTAGATCGGCTACCTTCTAAATATAAGGTATTTATTTTAGTTTGAATATAAAAGTAAAAAAGTTGATTATACAAATACCTCCAGGGTCTGGGTTTGATTCCCGGCTCGGGTTCTGTGTGCATGGAGTTTGCATGTTCTCCCCGTGCTTGTTGGGTTTTCCGCTGGGTACTCTGGTTTCCTCCCACAGTCCCAAGACATGCAAGTTAGGCTAACTGTGCAAAGCTGGCCTTGTATACTGTAGGACAGGATAAACCGGTATAGACAATGAGTAAGTAAGTAAATGAACTAATGTTTATTGATGAAATATACGGTACATATAATTATCTTGTGTAAAATCACCATTTTATATACATTTTTCATAGATGGATAGACAGGGATTCCAAGGAGGAGTGTGAAGGCATTCAAAAAACCTACTATGCTATTATGGACTTTAATGTGTACAACCATTATAAAACAATAACCATTTACCTTCTGGGTTTAAAAGTGCAAAATCTGTCACCTTTAAATCTCTCAAATGTAATGTAAGTGTACAGGTAGGGGAGTGTGCTGAAGCAACACCCAGCACTAAGAGAAGCATAGCTCCCTCATCCAGTTGTTGTTGAGCTCTACAGTATATCTATGTTCAAAACAGAAGGTAAATCGACCTGGTTTAGTCCGGGAATGACCGCCCGCTTGTATGATTATATGGGAAAAATAATTCCTGCTGCTTGAATAAATAATCTGAAGGCTGCTAAACCCAGCGATTTCGCCCCGGGGCTCTGTTTCCTGCTGATCCAGCCGTCCTGCCATAGGTCGAAAGTGCTGTGTATCACAGAAAAAGCGAGTGAAACGAGCTGCGTGGGTGTCACACATCAGTGCTGGATATCCACAGCATGCCATATCACGCTAATCCTGTGTTCCAATAATGTTCGTCAGCTTACACTTGCCTTTCCAGCAAGTTCATTATACCACCATAATTTTCATTAATGGTCACTCTGGTAGTCATTCCCATATATTTATGATTATTATTATTACTATTTTATATATATATATATAAATGTTACTATAGAAACAACAACGTATTATTATAATGAGCGCTACACATAATCAGAGAATATATATATATATATATATATATATATATATATATATATATATATATATATATACAATAGTAATAATAATAATCATAAATATATGGGAATGACTACCAGAATATATATTCTGGTGTATATATATATATACACCAGAAGGTTTGCAACTATGACTAATAAAATAAAAAATAAAAAAAACAGCTTCCCCTCTTCTTCCGGCTGCTCCCAGTGGGGGTCGCAACAGCAGGTCACCGGGTCCTCATAATTGATTTGGCACAGGTTTTCTGTTGCAGTCCTTACCATTTTATCCGAGCCTGGGACCAGCTCTACTGGAGGTCCTACCACATACTACCTAAAATAGAAATCAATACAATGGTCAACATTGCCCTCCACGGTCCCTTGTTGGTCTACAGAGGTTCCTAGATGGATGGGTGGGACCACTTCTGGCTTGTGGATTGCCTAGTGGCTGGGGTAAGTTTCCCTAACCAGGAATCAAACCCAGACCACGGTGATGAGAGAACCTGATGTTCCTATGATGCTTTTACTTATGATAACTCCTATCTCAACTCCACTTTTCATTCTCCTCTGTAAAACTCTGCTCTAATGTTAGTTTTGACGTGGTTGGGTGTAAGGAAAGGTGTACATGCTGCGCTGCTCTGTGGTTTTCAGACGCAGCTAACGGAGTGAGCGGTACGAGCTCACGGCCTCCTCCCAGGACCAGAGAGGTGCTAATCAACGGGCAGACGGTCAAATTGAAATACTGCTTCACCTGCAAAATCTTCAGACCACCAAGAGCCTCACACTGCAGCCTGTGTGACAACTGCGTGGGTAAGTCACACATGATAAGTTTATTGTACAGTATGTGCACTGTAAAAAAAAACTCTTTCCATAATTAAACGCTGTGGCAAAATGTCTAGAAATATATTTAAACATTCATGTCTATGTTTTTTTTTTTTTTTTATTCCCCCGCAGAGCGTTTTGACCACCACTGCCCCTGGGTAGGCAACTGCGTGGGAAAGCGAAACTACCGCTTCTTCTACCTGTTCATCCTCTCACTCTCCTTCCTCACCATCTTTATCTTCGCCTTCGTCATCACCCACGTCATTCTGAGTGAGTAACGCTTGCAGCCCACGTCGGCTCCTACTCAACGCTCCGCCACTCAGGGATTTACACTTCAGCCTTCACACACACTTTTAGCATCACTACTTTAAGTCTGATCTTCCTCTGTCAGTCCTAAAGACTGCGTGCAGCACAGCACACTGACTGCAGTCCATATGGAATTGATGAGCAACAACGATTTTGTTTTTTGTCTTACTCTAGCAGATTGGAGTTGAAATGAAATGAGTGGTAAAATTATGCTTATGCTTTATATTTCGTATATGGTTTACATACATCCATGTATCTCCATCCAACCTTACTCATACAAAATACTCTGATATTGACACCCAATACCATTTGGTGCTACATTTGAGACATAAACATATTGGACGTTGCTACACTAAAGACCGTGCTGTGCAAAAAAACTTGAGCCTTCATATTTCTTCATATTTTGCTTGCAAAGAGCCAGACCTTCTTGTATTTCAATGTAGTCTTGAGAAATAGTTCTCCAGGCTTCCTGAAGGACTTTTGTGGCTCTCATCTTCAGTCCAGTACCTGAGCAGTTTCAGAGGAATGTTTTTCATCTGTTAAACCACACAGTGACCTCTGGATTGACCCATGCTGAATGCTGCGGGAACAGACGAGAGGGGAAATGAGGCTGCTGCTGAGGTTGTTGATGTTCTTATGATGCTTTTACTTACGATACTTATGAACAACCAATATCTTGAGGCACTTTGCAGCCTGTCACAGGAAAACATTCGTTCACATCTCTTTAATTGAATGTACATCATTTAATGTGAGAAAACGAGGGGAGGCTCAAGACTTTTGCACGGTACGTACTGGACTTCATTGATCAAAGCAGTGCAGGCTGCAGTCTCTGCTATTGCTGGAGGAACTAAAGCATCTTCATATCAATACGAGTAAAACATCTTATACCAGAAAACATCATGTAACGCTCTGAACTGCGCTCACGCTGTGGTATTCGTGAGCGTGCAGGAGGAGTGAAAAGCTCCTTATCCTTTCTCTTCACTCACCAGGCCTCACCAAAGGCCTATTCATTAAAAAAAAAAAAAAAAACATTAAGATGAATTGCAAAAAGCGTCCATTGATAGTAGCAGTAAGGAAGCAAAGAAAATAAACAGAGCTAAGTGCAATATTTCAATGAGGGCGCTGATTTATTAATTATTCATTTCAATAGTATAAATATACATGAACACCAAAACACATGTATTTATACTGATAACCAGGCAGAAAAACAGGCAAACACTGCGTCTCTAGTTTATTTTGTGATACGAGATGTGCTTGAATGCTTTGAAGATGATATTCCATTCAATACATTCAAAGTCATGTTCATCAACACAACATTTATTTAGTTCCCTGGCAGCCTGCTAGCATACTGTAGAATTCACAAGCACCATCCGTAAATATCACAATATTTAAATGCTTAAGTATGATTTTAGATTATTTTTGAGCGTCAAATGTGTTAACACTGAAAAATTGACGCAGCTGGTTTATACGCTGAGAAAATTTCCGAAGTGTCAATTTATTCCGCGGTATCAAGCAAGGAATACAACTAAGGATAAAATTTTTTTTTAATTACTGGAAAAAGGTCATGTGGTCTGATGAGTCCAGATTGAGCCTGTTCAAGAGTGATGGGCGTGTCAGAGTAATAAGAAAGGGAATATTGAGGACAGATGAGGGGGAAATGGTTTGAATTCTCTTTTTCTATTTTAGCTCACTGAATCTGCAGTGGCTTTTCAAGCACCAAATCTAAACAATGATCTTCCCGAGCCAAAGTCGGAAACTGGACTATCCAGGAAAGCAGGCGGCATCAAGCGGCTTATTATCACACCACTCACACGTCATGTCAGATCGGAGCTGTATGAGTGGATGAAACGGATCACACGCGGTTCTCCGCATCGATCAGCTCCAGAGGCAGTTCAGGAGACACGAGGAGTCTGGACAATGCCGATGAGCCAGTTTTCCCATCCCAGCAAGCACTTTTTAGGTCACAAAAGGGAGCGAGTTTCTGTTTACCGCCATGGGCTCGGCAGACGCTTCGCTCTGACTGCTTTCCCGAGAAATCCACGGCTTTACCATTCCAATTATTTACCATGTTTAGCTGTGACTTTGATGCTGTGGGGTTTCGATTACATTACAAATCACTAGCAGTCAGAAAAGCGCATGACTGGAAAGCTGAAATATGAGACAAGAGGCCAGAGTTTTAAAGTGTGCTGATTTTTCACAGGGTTTATGAGGGAGGAAGATTTATACTCATTACTGCAGGTGTGCCAAAACGCTGACATCCTGATGGATCCTTAATTTGGCCCTTACAATATTGGGAACTGCGTCACAAGCCCGCTACTACTCTGTGGTTTTTATTTGATCTGTTTTTTTTTGTTTTGTTTTGTTTTTTTTTTCCCTGCATTTATTGCATTTGAATCTTATTGTCCAGGAAAACATGAAAATAAGCTGTTTGAGAAAATTTGATAATAGTTTCTCAAAAACACTCACACTGTATATATGAATTCATATTAACATGCTTCGCAGGAACTCTTAATGGAAAATATAGTTCCTTGAGGTTTATTTGGATAGTGAAGCGTTCTTAGATGCCAAAAGCGGTTTTCGTTGAAATTATGACATACCAGATTAACTGCATGTTACTTAACGCCGCATTAACCTGAATATTGCTCTAAACAGCATCTTTCCTTGATAGTTGTATATCTGCAAGCAGATTATTTTGTATGAAATATATTTCATTATTTAGAGAAAATGTATTATAAGATATCTCACTATACTGTTTAGACCAGATAACTGCTAAGTCCATGTCTGCTTCATGTTTTATTCTGTTAAGGGTCAGTGACAACACACTCGATTCTAATGAATGAATATTGCTGCCTTTGCTGATGTTCATATCAAACTGGGACTTTTTATTGTGCATAATAACAGAATCTTCCTTTATTTCCGCTACACTAATGCACGTATCCCAGTGTTTCACTAGTGCTTGGATACCAGCAAGGTAAAACGTTTTCAGAAACAGACTGACTTTTTTCCTCCCTCATTCAGGAGAAATGCCATCAAAAGTCCCGGTTTGACTTGAACGCCCCTCGTCTTACCTAGTGCAGTTTGTCTCAATCCTGGTCTTGCACTAAGAGTCTGTTCATATGCGGAGCATGCCGCTGCTTTATTTAGACGGACGAATAACGTAAAAAACTATGAATCGCTATGAATTTATTCTGTTCATTTTATAACTCATGTTATAATCATATATTCCTGCAGGATCCAACCGGACCGGGTTTCTCAGCGCACTCAAAGACAGCCCCGCCAGATATCCTTCTAAAAAATAAATAAATAAACAACTGTGTGTTTGTGTGTGTGTGTGTGTGTGGGCCGGAGAGAGAGAGTGGGAGGATGCATGCTAACAGACTATTTCTGGCCTTCACACCTCCAAAGCCCAATGACAAAGAGCAATGTCATTGAGGAGGTTTGAGAGAAACATCCACTTTTGCTTTTTTATAAAAAAATAAAGCCGGGTAGAGACAGACGGAGAGTTCACTGACAAAAGAGAAAGAGAAGCAGATGATTTCTCCACTTTTTTCGATACTGATGCGGCTCCCTAGGGCTGAGTTCATTATCTGGAGTCCACCTGCTGCTTTTAGCAAATTATCAGCCTGTCAGGCATCACTTACTGCCTAACGGCACACACACAGACTTAAGTTGTGTCTCAGATCAGAGTCTTGGGCAATACTACACATATTGACTATATTTGACCATATTTCACAATTCTTTTTTTTTCTTTTTTGCAATAACCTGTCCAATCATGCACCACTGGACAGACAGGAATTGGCTTGTAGCAACCTGACAGGTCCAAAATGTCTCCTGACACCTATCTGATTAAACGTTGTAACTTATTTTTAGCAGTAAAGTACATCTCTTCGGGAGCTGCCGATCACCGCTTTGGTCCACAAAACGCCTCTTTCTAAGCTTCAAGGTAAAAGTGGGGCGACTGAGCTTTTCATGAACTGCAAAGCTAAACCGGGTCAACAGTCACCGCTGCCATTCCGGGGTGAGATTTAGGAGGTCTTGGAATGAGAGAGCGCTATAAATCATTCCATTGACTGGACCGCTAGACGTTCAAAACCAAAATGCCGCACCTGGCTGAAAAGAATCGAAGTCTGCCTTCTTCATGACAACATTCCAGCCCATTCGGCTCACGACTTGGTGTACGAAATTCGGACTCATCCGCCCTACTCCCCCGACTTCAACCCGGTGACTTCGTCCTCTTCCATCACTTGGAGAAACCACTTCGTGGCAGGCGTTTGACGACGACAATGTGATTACCAAGGTGGAAATTTTCCTCAAGAGCCAAAAAGGAGGCTTCTTCCAACCAGCTCATCCATCGTGTGGAGAAGTGTGTCACCTTATTTGGAGGATGTGTGGAGAAGGACTTAGCTCCCAACCAGTGTTCATTTTCATTAAGTTTTTTTCTTAGCAGTAATAACAATTTGATGATCGCCCCTTGTACATACACTCACCGTTATTTCATAAGGGACACCTGTTCGACTACTCGTTACCACAAATCAGCCAATCACATGGCAGCAACTCATGTAGGCACGGGTAAGACAATCAGCTGAAGTTCAAACCTAACATCGGAATAGGGAAGAAAGGTGATTTACCATGGCGTGGTTGCTGGTGCCATATGGGCTGGTCTGATTATTTCTGAAACTGTTGATCTACTGGGTTCTCTAGGATTTATAGAAAAGGGTCTGAAAAAGAGAAATTATCTAATGAGTGGCAGTTCTCTGGGCGAAAACGTCTTGTTGAAGCCAGAGGTCAGAGAACGATGGCCGGACTGGTACAAGCTTGATAGACAGGCAACAGTAAGTCAAATCAAATCTCGTTGCATCCGAGGTATCCTAAAGAGCATGGCTCAACACACACAACACGTTGAACCTTGAGGCAGATGGGCTACAGCAGCAGAAGACCACACCCAGGAAGCTATTCTACAAGTCACATGGGTTTACCAAAATTGGACAATACAAGGTAGAAGGGACAAACGTTGCCTGGTCTGATTTCTGCTGCGATGGTAGAGTGGTAGAATTTGGCGTAAAACACATGAAAGCTTGGATCCATTCCATTTTCCGTCGATTCAGTAGCTGGTAGGCGTATTGGTGTGAGAGATATTTCCTTGGCCCACTTTGGACTGACCATGTCCGTCCACAGGATAACGCGCCATGTCACAAACCTAATATCATCTCCAGCTGGTTTCTTGAACATGACAATGACTTCACTGTACTCAAATGGATTACCAGATCTCAATCCAATAGATCACATTTGATTCTCAGAGCAAAAAGGGTTTAATCCAGTACCGGCAAGTGTGTCTAATGAAGTGACCGGTGAGTGCAGTGTCCTCAGCAATGATATCAGTGAAATGTGACTAAAACAAATCTGTGCCGTGTCTGTCTCTCTCATAGTCTAGCTTGGTATTAGCATAATATTATAATACTGCACCTTCTAATTATTATCTACCAAAGGACAACCTAGCATCCTAGTATAAACAGACCACTCAAATGTTAAAAATCGAAATGGTCTAAAAGGTAAATAGAGGCGTCTGAGTCAGGATTACGCGATAAAGTCTAGACCACGACCTTTAAACACAAGCACTTGGCTGTAAGCTGGAATAAAACTGAAACGCTTTATTTATATTAGCATTCATGTCTGATATGATACAACCTGCATCATCGTCTGTGACACACATGACTCATGAGCTCCGCTGTGAGACGAACATTTCCTGCTGTTGGACTTCATCCAGCTGTTTGCAGTATGATTGATCAATGCTTATTCTGTTGTGTCAAGAAGAGAATTTGTGTCTGTCTGTCTGTGTGTGTGTGTGTGTGTGTGTGTGTGTGTGTGAGAGTGTGAGAGAGAGCTGTGTTGCCATGGAAACCTTGCTGTGTTCTCCTTTCCTTAACCGGCACACTGTTCTGGAGGTGGTCGTATGTTTTTTCTCCATCTGGTCCATCGTGGGTTTGTCGGGTTTCCACACTTACCTGATCAGCTCCAACCTGACCACAAATGAGGACGTGAGTATCACACTCATCACTCACTTCCTCGCTTTGTCCCGTTGCCTCACACTCTTTTTATTTTCCTGCTGAGGATGTTATTCACACATCCAAAGTGTCTTACAATAGAGAATGATGTCGAGTTCTCTGTAGCGCAGGGATTTGAAACATCCAATGACTAGGTCAGGAAGGTCACACACTAAACCCGTCTCTCTCAAACTCAAAACCTGAACCATTGGCTAAACATGTTAAACACTTCTGCGAAAAGGCTAAAGATGACCCATACTTCTAAGGATTTTTGAGACAGTTCTTTCCCATATTCCATATTTAAACTCAAGCATGGTTTCCATGACCACAACAGGACTACTCAGAGTTGCATCAACGACATCATGGTCCATAATCAGATTCATTTGCACTCCGGAATGGTCTCGAAGTAAATAGATGTGTCTGAGACAGGCTTATACAATAGCGTCTAGACTTTAAGATCAAGTGTATAGCCTCAGAGCACTGAGTGGGCGGGCACAAATATAAAGCTTCAGAGAGTTAAAGGGCTGAATGGTGAATATCTACAGCATACAGGACAGAGAAGTCAGGGAGCTGAAGGTGGTGGAGCAAGGTACATGGTTCCAGAAGGGTTGAATGGGCAAGGCTGGGTGATGGCTCCAAGAGCTAGAGTGGTGGGGCCAGATAAATGGGGCAAGGGAGCTGAAGGGGGTGGGGTCAGGTGGATGAATTCAGAGAGTTAAAGGGGTGGAGCCAGGTGGATAGATCCAGAGGATTAAAAGGGGACGGGGCTATGTCAATCAATCCATTCCATTCAATGGTGGATTTAAGGAAACAAGGCAGAAAATAACCAATTTGTGATTGCAAACTTTTAAAAAATAGTACCCTATAAACTGAAAAGTAGGAATTGAAAAATACATCTTAAATGTATTAATCTCGATTAACAGAAAATGCACTTTTTGGTCAGACACATGGGTCGCAAGTGTGTGTGTGTGTGTGTGTGTGTGTGTGTGTGTGTGTGTGTGTGTGAATCCTTAAACAAAAAAACGGACCAAACGTCTAGTTTTTTTTTTTCTTCATTTTTTTATTTTTGTCCATAAATGTCCCTGAATGATGTAATTACACATGTGTGGGGGTAGGGGGTGGGGGGGGGGGGGGGTTGAACAACTTGATTAACCTCTTTATAGCGTTATGTGAAATTCATACGGATTTAAACAAGCAAAGGTGATATTTATTTTAGGAATGAATTGGTGTGTACAGTAGGTATGTAAATGAAATATATAAATCAGTGTATTAATTTAATTATTAGGTATTGAAAGTCATGTCATCAGCTTTGATAATAGGAATTATACCGTATGATAATAAGAATATTAACGTTTGTTCAACTTTTATTTGTATATGTATTGATTCTGATATACCTATAAATATAGTCTATATTTACCTGACTCTAGTACACCACCTTGTGTGTGTGTGTGTGTTTCAGATTAAAGGTTCTTGGTCATCCAAGCGAGGCAAAGACAACTACAACCCTTACAGCTACGGCAACATCCTCACCAACTGCTGCGCTGCTCTGTGTAGCCCGTTACCGCCCAGGTGAGCCGGCGTCGCGCCAGACCTTCTTTCATACTGCCGTTCGTCCTCTCTTCAATAAATCACAATGCTGTTATTGTAAAGGGGGGAACAAAACTCCTTTTTTCCCAGCTGAGATCTTCATCTGCACGCTCAGGAGGTAATTCTATTCACTCACTGGTTCAGGGATCTGATTAGGCTTTGTGATGAGTTCAGCACTTTGCTCGTGTATGACTATGACTGATGTGTCTCGACTCCATTCCGAGGACCTTTATGAGTTTCTCTAAGAGCACGTTGTGCTGTTGAAGAATGAGCTTTTTACTATGCAGACTTCACATGCAAATTTGTTCAAGTTTTTCCTTTTCCATTCGAATGCACCTTTAAAACACAGAAATGCAAAAACACAGAAATGCAACCGAGAGCTGAATGCATAATAGTTTATAATAGCGAACACATGAACCTACTGCAGTGCGTCATGGACTGGCGTCTCCCGAGAAATGTTCCAGCGGATTAAAACAGGTACAGAGGCTTTTTTGTTTGTTTGTTTGTTTGTTTGTTTATTTATTTATTTATTTAATGAAACCAGACTAGCTTCTGCAGCAAATCCTCCCTCTATTAATACATGCGCTTATGGAAAATGTTTCAATGGAAGATCTGAGAATATTTCACGCTTCCTCTAAGGTTTGATCTAGCGAACAGTCAAAATGGTATGTTTAAACTTTTGTATTTCTGAGGGACAAATGGACAGAGTATTATGTGTAGTTTGTGAGTATGTGTCGTATACAGCGATTCTTAGGACCCATGGTTCATATGCCGAGGTATGTTATCAAGGACGGTAGCGAGAAGAAAAGGGTTTAATGTCTATTTATTTCCTCCATTTATGTGTCTTTTCTAAATGTTTTTATATGTGAAAATATTATTATAATGTGGGTAATATTGGCTGGAACGGATTATCTGCATTTACATTATTTCCTATAGGAAAATGTGTTTCACACTATGAAGTTCCGCCTTAATCCAGAACGGATTAAATTCTCATGCTGAGGTACCGCTGTATAAGGCGCCACTATGAACCTGTACAGTAATAGTTATAGCTGAAGCTTTAAAAGGTCATTATTAATTATTGATTGTGTATGATGTGTTAACTCACACTATACAGGCCCGAATCTGCTCATAATGTACCAGGCACGATGTTAGAACGGGTTTGTTCATTAATACTTCCAATAAGGTTCACTGAAAACTGAGATATCTGAAGCCTTAAAAAAAAAGAGTAAAAAAAAAAAAAAAAAAAAGAGTCTGGACCCAAAAATATCACTTTTATTGTGTTTCAGACACCTGATCTGCACTATTTTGAAAACGTACAGTATTTCTTCTTTTCACTTCTGCTTCCTAATTTCCTGTGTATTTGGACTGTATCGTGTCCTGATCATTCTCTTACTGTTTTTCAATGCTGTCTTTAGCCTGCCCTTGTTGATTTGCCCTCGCTATTTTCCTCTTACACTGAATCACTAATGCCGTACCTTAAGGGCATCAGCTCAGGAAAAGGCTGTTACACATTTATAACATAAATGTAAATGTCAGGAACAGGCCTTTCAGACGTTCAGAGTTTTTGGTGGCAACTCTGTTTTAAAAGTGTAAGAAAAAGCAATAAAAAAAACCCTTTCTGACGTTTATCTTCCTCCACCTTTCACTTCTTACTTCTTCACACTGAGCTTTGTGTATCAGACTAGCTTGGAGTTTACTAAAGAAATCGCTTTGTGCTTATTACAGATGCATTCCCTTTAAAAATATAAATGTGTATGGATATTTACAAAAAACGAAGCATGGATCAGGAAATAAGAAGCATTAGGTGTTATGAAAAATGGCGTTATATGATCCGATCTGAAAATCCGCTTTTTAGCAGCATGTTTTGGACGCTGATCTACTGCATGGTGAAATACAGTACAGGGGTTGAACAGTGAAGCTGAAACGCCTGGTTTTAGGATCTTTAGAGATTTCAGGGCACCAATACAGCATCAGTTCATCTTGGGCCGTTCTTCTTGCAGAATATTGTCCAGGTCACTACGTGATGCTGGTGGAGGAAAACGCTGGTTTCCTTCTCACTGATTATAGTTTACATCACAGCAGCTCTGCTCCGTTCCCACGTAAACACTACACAGTTTACTTCCAGCCTTAATCTGAAGCATGTGAGGATCAGAGCCAGGTGTGTTTAAATCGAAGTGGAAACTAAAATCATCAGGATCTTTATTACCCTCAGTACCTCGGCTTCATGTAGACGAGGTCGATGAGACACACACGCCCGCACGCACGCACGCACACATATGCTCGGAGTTTTGCACACCATTTGCAAGTTTCCCATCAATACAGAAAAGCATGATCAGGACTGGTACAAGTGGCTGCCATCTGTTCCATGTGTGGGCATGCGGAGTGGGAGGAAGTGCCTTGCGAGACACACACACACACACACACACACACACACACACACACACACACACACACACATATGAATGCACACAGGAAGGCAGAGGCAGAGACCCTCTTGATTCCCTCAAGCTCATTCATTCTTCAGTGTTCACCCACGCTCGCTGACTCACACACTCCTTTTTTTTTTTTTTTTTTTGCACGCAGCAGTTAATTGCTCCAGTCTCTTCCTCATTCTTTCTCTGTCCTTCAGTTTGATTGACAGGAGAGGTCTTGTCGAACCAGACACCCCTCAGCCAGCGGCTCAGTCGAACGGGACCAACGCGTGTCCTACGACTCAGCTCCAGAGTCACATGGTAAGATGTGTGTGTAAAACAAAAGACAATATTTATTATAAGGATAATTCAATTTCCTGCTAATATAGGTAACAGTCAAAATCTAACTCGCACAAAATGTTTTTTTTTTACATTTATTTATTTGCCCTGAATGACATCATTAGGCTGGAATACAATTGTCTCATTTTCTTGTTTGAACTTTCTCAAGTATCTTGTTTTCTCCTTTCTCTCAAGTGTCACCAGGACCAGTGCATCCAGAGCACCAAATTCGTCCTGCAGGCCGCCACCACGCCTCTCCTCCACGTCCAGCCGGTGCTGCTGAGCGGAGGCGCCGTCCTGCAGGTCAAACCGTCGGTGGGCGTGCCATGCTCCCTTCACCCCTCGCTGCCCTCCTCCACCACCAGCCTGGGCTGCGGGGGCGAGCTTTTGGCTTTACACGACCCCGAGAGCCTCTGCCACCACCACCAGCTCAGCCACGAGGCCTTCGCCAGCCCCGAGGAGATGCCCTCCCCCGCCATGGCGCTGCCCTGCCCCGCCCACCTGGCCCAGCTGTACGACCCGGCCAGCCAGGACTCACTGCACGAGGATTCAGTACGCGGCCTGGTGAAGCTCAGCTCCGTGTGACGAACTTCAGAACGTACAGAGCCAAAAGCCATAATTTGATCTTTATAGGACGAGGACGCACTTCCTGTGACGGTTTACTTTTTCAGCCTCAACAACAACAAAAAAAATAATAAAAAGGACCAAGAGCAGTCTTCCAGCTCTTCCAATCTACACACTAAGAACGCCTCAAAGTAAAATCCGTATTAAATGGACCACACTTTATCAACATACTGAAAACAAGGTATCTTAGCAGGGGAAAATATCTTGGATAAACGCAAATACATCTAATATTTCCTATCACGACACTTACAGACATGGTTACTAAGCCGAGATCAATCCATCGAAATCCTTTTCTTTTCACAGGACATTTACAGGACTGTTGATTTATTTATCGAATGAAGCAAAATGATCTGATAAATTTGAACAAAATGACTAGAAAAATGCATCATCATCATCAGCCAAAACACAGTATTGATGCTGATTTGATTGATTTATTATTTTTTAATGTTAGAAAATGTGTGTGGCCAAAGAAGCTACTTCTGAAGTTTATGCAACGTGGAAGTGACCGAAAAAAGTCGCTAACTTCAGACGTTTTAAAGATCAAAAAAGATGATTCTATATATGCCCCCAAAATGGCCATTTTTCAGTGTCTCGCTTCAATCATTTTAAATGCAAATTTGTCATATTTCTTCATGAGTATTGATACTATAACTGGTGCTTCTAGAAGCAGATGAAAAATTTGTAAAGATTGTTACTTAAATTAAAGAATTCGGGGTTTTTTTTGTAAAAGCTTAAAAGGCAACAAAAAAAAAAAATCTGTAGTGTCCGTAACCATGTCAAGTTCATGTTGCAATATCTTAACAATGTTGCATTTTACACTTATGATACACTTTTTCAGGTTTATGTCCTTACATGTGAAATCTAAATTCGCCAAGTTTCATCTGAATGACAGTTAAGATTGTTGAAAATTTTGAATTTAAAAAAGTTCCGAATTCTAAAACATTAAAGGGCCTGAAACTATTTAGCAAATGTGTTTCTTTTTAACTGACAAACAAAAAGCTACTAAAAAAGATCCTAAGCATTAAGTTAACGATGACGTTTTAACTCCTGTATCATCATTGATGATGTCATGTTATTTGATGAGGAGACATTTATTTAACCATGTGCGTGTAACAATAAACGGATAGAAATCATTAGGATTAGCATATCGTTGCACTATGCGAGGAACAAAATGTTTCAAATGTGCCGCATCTGGAAATAAATCAACTTTTGGGTTGTGAAATAAAACTCGGCTCAGTGTCAGGACGCATCAAAGCGGCACGTTTCCCTCTAACAGCATGCCTTTAAGGGTTAGTATTAGTCCTTAATGAGATAAATGAACCTTTATTCAAGATATTTTCACATGTTAAGATATATTTGTTTGCAGGACATGTAGAGAAAACAAACAAAAAACATACCGTACTTGTGTCATTGAGAAAGCGAGACGTTCTACTATGGCACTTAAATGTGTTCATGAGCTCGGGAAGAACGTCGTCACTCTCCTCCACTCGCAGTCCATAATTCAGATGGTGGATGTTTTCTAGAGCTAAACACTAAAAAGACTTAAAAAAAACAAAACAAAAAAAAAAACTCTCGGTGTAAATGCAATCTCACTGCCTTTCTGACATCTCTCTGGGCTTCTGTCGACGATCGCGTTCTGGCAATACGGCAATACGGCAGCGGGCTTGTGAACATGGGTGATTATATTGCATCAGATCTTTTTGATATGTCTGAATCACACATTATGGTGATGTGATTTTCTGTGCCAAATACAAGTTCAATGATTTTCCCATTGTAGAGGTGATAATCTTGTCAATAAATTTGCAAGTTTGTATGGAATCTACAGTTTCGTCTCAAAACGGCTTAAATGATCTTGAAAATGAACTCGTCCATGACACTGTGTACACGTTGTTTTATTACTTTAATAACAGAAAATGAAGGATTTTTTTTTTCGGTCTAATTTCCAAACACGTCTACATGTTACTATCAGATATAATCTTTGAAGAAGGTGCAAATAGCACTGACGTTTGTTCCATTTGTGTAATGCAAGAAATCGACAGCACTTAACAGCGCCTGAAAACCATCCAAAGATGCAGTACGTGCTTCACACACTCCCTGTGTAAAAGACAAACACTTAGATTTCTAATGCAGCAGTGAGAATATCAACACAAGCGGTTTCAGCATTACTCCAACGACTGTTTACTTTGCAACCAAATCTAATATTTTCCATACATTTGATCAATTATGCTCCAAATTTGTGAATTAATAATGACTTTGTCTTAGCCTTCTCCATATTGCACATATGAAAACTAAAAAAATGTTGTAAAGCAGTCTTTTGTTTTTCTGCATCAAAATTTGCATAATTGAAATTAAATGAAAAATAGCCTAACAGGCAAATAAAAAAAAAGATGCGGCTGCCTAATGTTTTAGTCGGTTGCATTTTATTTAATAGTTTTGCCATTACGCTATTTTTTTATTTAACTGTTTTTAATTCGACCTGAACTATACAGCCGTGACTAAAAGTTTTGAGAATGACGCTAATATTAATTCTCACAAAGTCTGCTGCTTCAGGGTTTTTAGATCTTTTTGCCAGATGTTACTCTGGTATACTGAAGTATAATTACAAGCATTTAATACAATAAGTGTCAAAGGCTTTTATTGACAATTACATCAAGTTTATGCAAAGAGTCAATATTCACTTTTTTTTATCTCCACCCTCCACTTGAGGTTCTCAATGTGATTAAGGTCTGGGGAGTTTCTTGGCCATGGACCCAAAATTTCAATGTTTTGTTCCTGGAGCCACTTAGTGATCACTTTAGTCTTATGGCCATGGCTGTGTTCTTAGGAAAAATTGCTTCTCTCCCTTGGCTGAATGGTCTCAGGATGCTTTACTGTTGGCATCACACAAGGTTGATGGTAGAACATAGTATAAGCTATATAAAGAATGAAGAATGGATCAACAACATCCACAGAGAGCGACTTTTCCCAACCATCAAAGAACAGTTTGCTGATGAACAACGTCTTTTCCAGTATGATGGAGCTCCTCGCCATAAGGCTAAAGTGATCGCTAAGTGGCTCTGGGAATAAAACATGGAAATTTTGGGTCCATGGCCTGGTTTTGGGCTTAACATGCTCAAAAATTCATGGAAATTGGCAGGTAGGTTGGAATCTGCTGCCATTAGGATGCCTGAGAATCGTGTGGCCCGGGACCCTCAGGGGCCCTCACGCGAGATTTTGCTGCATAGCTCATACACACTAGCACGTATGCACACGAAACTCGGTACACATTTAGAGCTCATTGAGCCGAACAGCTTTTGCACTGCATATCATGGGTTCAACTCGACAGAAAGCCAGTTATTTGTTATACGAGTCGACGTTTTGCGAATTTATGGACGTTAAAGTGAATTAAAAATTATAATTGAAGACTTTCATCTGTATACAAATATGTCTAAAATGTATCTTTGATTTCCAGAAGTGATCGGATGTAGCTACTGCATTCGAAAGCTTCAGATGAGATATATTGTATATATTATACTTACCTATATTGTTTTTGCACAAGTCTCTGCTAATAATAACTTACAATTTAAATAATGTAAAGGATTTTCTTGGATTTTAAAAAACAAAACAACAACAACAACAAAATAACACTGATACAATCATCCACTTATCCCAATTAGATACGGAGAACAGAAACAACCTGTTTCGACATTTATTTCGTTCATACATTTTTATTAATTTTTTTTATCATTTGTTACACAAATACTATACGTGTGTAACTTGGACAGACATTGTGGTGATCACTTTACAGATTAGAGACAGAAAAATTAGTTTATTAACGGTCATTAAGTCTGTTCACATGCTTTATTATAATTTAATTATCACTCTGAAATCAGAACGGAAACATAACACAGTGCAAAGTCTTTAAAATATAAACCCAAAAAATACTACGAATTATTTCTTTTCCACTTTTACTTCAAGGACACTTGATGTCAGATTGTTCTGTTAGCAAACTAGCATTAGCTCCAGCACGTTTCACGCTCTCTGTTTGGAGAATAAAAAATAAATAAAATAGGCAGCTCATGATTTGCATAGGACTGAAATTTGCCCTTGTATATCGTGGGCTTCCTGACACACTGACACCAAACACATCTGTCTGAACATTAAACCAAGATGTCTGCTAAGTGTTTAGCTCAGCATTTATCAGGAGATGTGTGAGGTCACTTGCAAACTAGTGAACTTAAATATCTTTGTTATTAGTACGATAAGAAGGCCTGAAGGGTCTTCGTTTAAACGACTAGAATAGGAAACCTGCTCACAAAAAAAAAAAAAAAACTAATTGAGAATGTGTGTGGTTGTATGTGTGTGTGTGTGTGTGTGTGTGTGTGTGTGTGTGTGTGTGTAAGTGAAAAACAGGACTGGACGTCGGAGCCTGAGGCGGCCTCGGTGTGATTCTGTAACATTACTTTGATTTGTTTACTTTTATTACATTGCATATAGTACAATTTCCGTTCTATTCTGGTTTAGATTTTCCAACATGATATTCCATATCCCGTATTATATCCTCCGGCGATGTTACAACGTTATAAAGAACATATCAAACCTGTATTTCATACACCAGGTATCTAGGTCATGACATCGCCTGCCTTGTGTGTTATACGTTCCTTTCTTCCATCGTATATCTATCTATCTATCTATCTATCTATCCATCGTCACACATATTCAAAGAAGAAAGAATAAACAAAATTTACATAATCCTCCCCAGAGCTATGAGGCTGATAAATAAAGGAAGCTTATCGTATGGCCGCTGCTATAGCGCTGTGCAAACTGCATGTTCAGATCTTACATACTAAGCATAAACATATTAATCGAATTGGAATTATATAAACACCTAAGATATAAAAATCTTCCTGATAACTTTAAGCCGTAGCACTTTCCACTTTGTCTCTACCGCGGTACCTCGGCATACAAATTGAATCCGCCCTGGAGGCGCGTTCATAATTTCATATCGAGAAACGCATCGTCCCATAGGAAATAATGTAAATGCAGATAATCCGTTCTAGCCGCCCAGATACATTACCAATATCACGGATTTCCAACACTGTAATCATATCTTTGCATCTAAAAATCAATCGAAGCATTTAGAAAAGACTTGCAAATAAAGTAAAGTATGAAATAAATAGACAATAAACTTTATTATAACCTTAATTGATGATTCCTCTCGGGACAGGGTGATTTTAGGACAAAACTGAAAGTGGCTCCCTTTTCCTTTTCTTCTTGCTAACATTCTAGGGATATGTGCTGATATGTCTTCAGTAAATCTCGCACACAAAAAATAACGTACGCGCAAACGACCTGAGCGTTTCTATGCTGAAATGCTTCGTATATGCCGTATGAATATTTCAGTTCCGTATGCCGAGGTATCGCTGTAACTACAGACTGAGAAATTCAAAATATCCACTTTCTGGCTGTCTGTGTTTCAGAAATCAAATTTTAAAACATATTAAACAAAATTAAACAGCAGGTGGTTTGTACGATACATTGCTCTTGTAGCTCCAGTGCAATATCACAAACCCCAAGTCCCCTATAAAGACGACACCCATCAATCATGTCCATTTTGATGTAAAGGGAGAATTGTGTACATTTAGATGAAATTAAAATGCTCCCTACAGCAAACTTTTGGCCCACATTGCCAAAATTCAACACACACCCAACAAAACAGGATCCCCTTCCTTATTATTTGTCAAGGCTTAGTAGGTACTAAAGGTTACATAAGAAAAGAGCGTTGGTGTTGATACACTATAGCCAAAGCCATGTCCTTTAAATCAGTAGGAGCGCATGAGAAGGGTAAAAGCCAAACTAGTTGGTTTTGTGCACACACACACACACTATGCAGGTTGAGACTGGTTGTGCAGGGTCTTTAAGCTGCAGGGTTCAGATGGGATGTAGGTTACCACATCTTAACGTCCAGGAGCTGCAGGTCCCCGGCGATCTCCAGCTCGTCCACGCGGCTCAGGTCCTGTACCCGGTGCTTGTAGGTCAGCTGATGAATGCCGTTCACGGCCACCTTAAACTGCTGCGCCTCGCACAGGATTATCATCTGGATACGCGATAGACACAAACGTCAATCAGAGGAAGCGTTTAAAGGATTGTTTCTTTGCTATTTGTACTTTTTACCATACAAAAATAAATAAATCTGATTTATTGGGCGTCTTGAGTTTTACCGCATCCACATGGAAGTCAAAAACATTTCTATAGTGTACTTTTGTTTAAAACTAAATCTGTAAGCTCCAAGAGCTCATTTTTATATAAACGTTTTTTTTTTTATATCAGCAATTGTCTATATGTACAGATTTATGTTTTAAAGAGGATCTACTTTATCATCCACATGCCTCCAGTCTCCCAGGCCTTCAACATTTTTTAGAGCTTAAAGGCTTTAATAACACCCAGTAGCGCAAAAAAAAAAAAAAAAAACTCAAATAAATAAATAAATAAATAAATAAATAATCCGGATCTTCCAGATGGTTCAGCTGCACAGTGAAATGATTTTCATGTTTATGGAAGAGAGAGAAAATCATTCTGTGTCCTGAATCACACCCAAGTCTGAGAGACAGCACTTACAGTAAGATCTGGATGTACTTTAAGGGAAGAACTTTAAAGAGAAAAAGGTTTAATAAAAATTTGACCTGATTGGGTATAACGTTAATAAAAGAGAGATGGCGTAAAATATTTCGGTCAGTTTCTCCCTTTAGATTTTAGTTTATTTTCTAATTGAAACGACGATAACAAAGACGTGCAATTTCCACACAAATATCAGAGCAGAATTAAGTCTGGCCTGTTGATCTCTTCTGCTAGGAGAGGTGCGTGGACTGTAACGACTGCTGCTTTGTTAATCAAATGGATTTGTGTCAAAATGCAGAAGAGTAAATAAACAACAAAGGATGAGCTACTGTCCTGGACAAATAACTCACGCATTATAAAAGTTGAGAAACACAAAAACTTCACGACAGCCTGTGGGCAGGGGTGTCTCAGTGGTTAAGGTGTGTAACTACTGATCGGAAGGTCTCAGGTTCAAACCCCAGAACCACCCCAGAGTTGCCCCTGTTGGGCCCTTGATCGAGGCCCAACTGCTCAGATACATATTGAAATAAACATGTAAGTCGCTCTGGATAAAGGGTGTCTGCCAAATACTGTAAATGTTAAACTTGTTACAGAAACCCAAAACGCCATCATGTCTGAATGTTATTTCAACTGGACCCCTGTGTGTTTTGTTAGCTTTCTCACTCGCTACCCTGAATAATTGTTTTCTCCTGAGAAGCTTATATACGCTGGAGCTTTAACCGACGTAAAATGCATAAGTATTTGGACAGGGACACAATTTGCTTTATTTTTTGTGCGTCTGTAAACAACCTAATCCAAAAAATATTGCATTAACAGTTAGGGGTTATAGCTACTAGTACGTGACCAAACAAACTATTATAAATATTAGTAGCCTGAAGTCTAGAACTCATGGACAATCAGCAAATCACGAGTTTCCACGAGTGCTTCTTCTCCAGGCCTTTATCGCAGCTCTTTGCTTTTTTCTGCCTTCTGTTTCGTCCTCGGAAAGGGAAAAGCAGCTCAGTTGGGTTGGGGTCAGGTCCAGACCCACTACAATTGTGTCACTGTCCAAATAATTTTAGGATATTATAGTTCTCCATGTTAAATCTTACAACCTTGCTGAGATTCAAAGTGGGACTATAGGACAGGTTCAGGCCTAGTCTACTACGGTACACCTGTGTGAGGTAATAAACGAATAGGTACATCTGTGTGAGGTAATAAATGAATGGGTACACCTGTGTAAAGTAATAAACGAATGAGTACACCTGTGTGAGATAATAAACGAACAGGTACACCTGTGTGAGATAATAAACGAACAGGTACACCTGTGTGAGATAATAAACGAATGGGTACACCTGTACGGTGTAATGATACCATATTTTCCTTTATTTTTCATGGTTTCTGTTTGCTAGAGGAAGCTCCAAAAATCCTTTAAAGCATACAGTATATAGGAATAAAAATTTATTTATAAGCCAAAGTATTTATTTTACCGCTACAGAAATTGGTGTTGTGATGAATGGCAAAAAAAGGAAAAAAAAAGAAAGAAGCTGAACCAAAGACTTCAAATTTAATCACCACACAAGTCAATCTGATTACTGATTACTGCGTACACCATCCAACACGCCGCTGACCTCTAAAATGAGATTCTCATTTATTTACTGCTGCGTCCTGGACGCGAGGATCATCCTGAGCACAGGAGTGTAAATAAACACTGAAACTAAATCAGCACAATGATCAATCACATTAACGATTATATGATTAAGCGCTCGACTGACCGCTAAAATGAGATTGTAGCCTGAGCGGTATGACGATCAGGAGCATAACGCACTGAAGATAACCGGTGCAGTGGCGGCTCAGTAGTTAACTCTTTGTACTGGTGCACCAGAAGGTTGTGATCGTCAGAGAGACACTTTTGGCTTAGAGCAAAAGCATCACTTTGAATCAGTTTCCTGCCTTAGCAAGCAAGACTGAAAAATGAATCTAGAAGAAGATCAATACAGCTATAAGTACAGCTGAGGGCAAAGGTTTGTACACCTACAGTATATAAAAAAAAATGAATTTTTCTATGTAGGTTTTAAACGGGTTCCTAAAATACAGTATTAAAATGGTAAAAGTGGAAGAAAAACTAAACAAATCATTGCATCTCTTTAAAATAAAGACTGAACTTGAATAAAGTAGACTACAGACATTTCAGACTAACTTCCTGTTGTTTTTGCTCAGTTGTGGTTTGTAAGCTTGCGACAGAATCGCATTGTGCTTAACTTCTTCCATTTCCTTTTTTTGGGTGTAGAGATGTTGTCTTATTGTAACTGTGCTTGGTTGCATACGATCATATGATCACATGGCTTAATGGAGTTTAAGGTCCTAAAAGTTCCTCAGAGCTCAATCCAGCCGAGCATTCCTATGGAATGTGTGAGACAAACAAGTCTGATCCGTGGAGACCCGAACTAACCGCTAACACCCCAGAGGTCTTGTGGAGTCATGCCCCATGGGGCCGGAGCCACCCTGATGGGACAAGGGGAACCTACACAATGTTTGACTTAAACTTTTAGGGTTTAACTTCATAGCTATATAAACAGTGTTTCTATTTCTTTGTGCATGTACTTGTGTAAACAGGTCATGTTTAATACCTCAAAGTATTCTCCTGTGGTGAAGGGAAAGCTGGGCAGGGTGTGCTCCTCCGGACCCCAGCACTTTGACAGGTAAGAGTTACAAACAAACAAGCCGGACTTGAACCGAGGGTTTAGGTGCAGCGCGATGTCTTCAGAGTTACAGACGTGCAGGTTTACAGAAAAGCTGCAAAGACAAATAAACAACAACAACAGGAATATGAACATCACCAACATTCTGCCTAGGCTTGTACTGCCATGCTATACAAACAGTGTTACTTACTGTACCACTTACTGTACATCATGACTTATAAAGATATAAAAATATTGATGAAAATGAAAAGCCCTATAATGTTGCAATTGTAGATATAAGTTATCCTATATAATAAACTATTATTTATATTATGGTGTTATACCACTATTTTAATTTGGACTTCATGCAAAGGAAACAGAATGAGTTAAAACTAAAGTCAAATTTGTACAGTATAATCCTTTTAGTCATTTTTTCAATCGAAGCAGTAATTGCCGAATAGGTGTTTGTTAGACTGAAATTTGATTTAAATGAAAAAAAAAAAAAAAAAAAGACAATATTTAATGTTTATCTCCAAACCTGTGAGCATAGACAGGGACTTGACCCTTGACTGTGATGGTGTATCCTGGACTCAAGCCCTTTAGTAGCTTTCTCCTAAAAGGAAGAGCCTGACACACACAAACAAGGATATTAATCATCATCATCATCATCATCATCACTGTCACTGTGTATCATAAAAAAGTGAACATTGACAGAAGAGAGAGGAGAGAAATTCCTCTAGGACTAAAAAGTAACTCCTCAGTATTGTGATATCATGAAGTACTAATAACTGTTGATGAAATGTCAGGAGGATATCATTAATACTGGACCTTTCAGTATGGATGCCTGCATTATGTGTGTGTGTGTGTGTGTGTGTGTGTGTGTGTGTGCTGGGGCTAGGGGGGGGGGGGGGGGGATATCTTGCTCTCTTATTGATGTGTGTTTGAAAACTGCAGCATATAAATTACTCTCACCTGCAAATTAAATTTTTTTTTATTTTTATTTTTCCCAGATTTTCTCCCTAATTTAGTCGTGTCCAATTCCTCCCCGTACACTAGGGGGCGCCCACATTAAGGCTACTACTACCACTCAGCCGGGAGAGCTGAAGACTATCGCGTGTTTCCTCCGAACCACGTGACGCCAGCCGACCGCATCTTTCGAACTGCTCGCTCACGCACCGTTGGGGGCGGCGTAACACACTCGGAGGACAGCGCTATCTGCTCCTTCTTTCCTTCTTCCATCCTTTTTACCATCATCATTTTATCCTGTCAGGAGTCTTATCTTCTGCCTGTTTAAAACTCTTCCTTTCTGGGTTAAATGTATCTACTTCTTGCTAACAGCCTTCTTTTGATGTGTGCATTCCATTCTTCCTTCCATCACTCTTTCAAAATTAATTTAATACATTTTAAAAGACCTAAATTTTCTTCACAAGGAATGTGCCCAAACTACAATCTCTACACTCTCACTAGTGAATAAACCTTGGTTTTGATCCTAAAAAAAACCCCAACACATTTAAAGTACAGAAACACCAGCTCATCTAATCAGCTCTCAGGTACTTACCATATCAGACGAGTCCTCCAGCACAGCCTGAGGGCAGACAAGAGGATGGACGTTGTGTTAAAAACATTAATTGCTTATGTATTAGTCAGAAAGCATGTAGTATTTTAATAACATAACTTCTCTTACATGCGCTCAACCCCGCCCTTACACGCCGTCAACCCCGCCCTTACACGCCACCAATCCCGCCCTTATGGTGTGTATCTGGATGCACTCAACCCCCGATTTCCATGCATCATCCCGCCCTTGCACTCGCTCGACCCCGCCCTTATCCCACTCCTTGCACATTCTCAACCCCTCTTTTACGCAAACTCAACTCTTCCCCTGCACACTCAACTCCGCCATTGTACGCTAAGCCCCACCCTTAAACACTCAACCCTGCCCTTGCATATGCTCAAACCTTCTCTTGTACACACTCAACCACACTTTTACATATATATGCTTAACACTCTTAAACACACTTAACCCCGCCACTGAAAATGGTTTTACCCCACTCTTAATGACACATAACCCTCCTGTTATTCAAACTTACCCCCACTCTTACACACATATCCCTTCCTGCTCATACACACTTAACTCTGCGTGTAGAGGACACACGCACAGCGCTGGGGTACTTACTGGTGGTTGGGTGTTGATCCCCTTAACAGTTATCGAAGAACTGGTAGGACTCTTAAAAAAATGATAATAATTAAATAAATAAAATTAAAAAGATTTATACAAAGAAACTTGTATGCATTTCTTTCATGTTGCACTAGAAATGTCAGAATATCAAACAGCAGGAGACGGATTGTGATGATAATGTCAGGCGCTCACTGTGACTGGAATGAACCCGATGGCCTGGATCTGAACCTTCCCAAATACACCCAGTGTGTCCACCATGGACAGGTCTATTCTGTGCTTGTACTCGAGCACATGAGAACCATTTACTGCCACCTGGAGGTAAGAAGAAAGACAGCACAAACACTTAGAAAGTGCACAAAGCCCTATTCCGGACAAGTTCGTTTTACATGGAGAGACATGATCATTGATCATTGACACCATGCTATTTTAATGCAGTATGAGCAGGTGTTTCATCTGATTTAACCAGCCAAAATAAACCCAGGCTTAAGTAGTGCTGAAGAGAATGATAAATAAAGTCTCCATCTTCACCTTGTACAAATCTTTCTCTACCAGCACGATGATCTCGAAGTCTGCCCCCAATCTGAACGGCATCTGATAGTGGATCTCTTCTTTACCCCAGTACTCTTGTTTCAGGGTGTTGCAGACGATCTGGTTCTTCTTGAAGCGCGGGTTGAAGTGGAACGCGACGTCTGCTCTGGGTTTGGTACTGGAGCCAATCATGAAGTCCACCTGAAACCTGAACGAGAAAAAAAAAAAAAGAAAAAGCAAATTCAGGGTGAGGTCAGGGTGAAAAATTCTCTCATCAAAATGCTGCTTTAATTTTAGTTCTTCACTCTGTCCTGCCCTCTCACCCCCTCATCAGCGTCCAGAGCTTCACCAGTTTTTGTACTAATACCACTATTAACACGTCACTGCGCAGATCGCTGAGTGCGTTATTTAGCTCACTTGTGCCCTGGAGCTCGGTGTTGTCTCCACTACTTCTGCACATGTATGCCGTGTCACGCTATTCCTATAACATGATCCTAATACAAAGCAGGGTGTTATCACATTACATCACATCACATATTTACAAACCTACCACACACCCTGAGTGTAAACTATACTTAAGCTAGATTAATAAGATGAAAAGATTAATGAATATAATGAGAACTTCCCCATGCCTTAAACAAGCCCGTAAAACAACCCCCTCATAGCGCTTCCTGATGACACCTGTCTCTCTGTCTCTCCATGACTTAAATCTTTTGGTTAAGGTGGTGGACTACCTGAGGTTTCAGGTTCAAACCCCAGAACCAACAAGGTGCCACAGTTGAGCCTTTGAGTAAGGCCCTTAAAACTCAACTGCTCACATGTAAAATGAAATGAAAACTGTAATTCGCTCTGGATAGGGGTGTCTGCCAAATGGAGTAAAATTAAATTAAACGAAACATGTTAATGACTGGGTCTTTTGATGTACATGAAACGCGGCAAAAACTTAAATATGCTCTCTTTGATGATGATAATAAACATAGAGCTTCTGCGTTTGTTCATCTTTCCCGGGTTGTTCATGCTTGGCCGGACATGACAAGCAAAAATTCTTATTCTTTTAATTCATCTGAAAACGTGACCCTGTGGGAAGATGAGGGAGAATAAGACCTACAGTTAAACAACAAAGAAGCAGAAGAAGAACAAGATGAATTTAACCCTAGATGTTGTTAGTCTTTGGACGCTCCGGTCAGAGCGGACAACAACTTGGCACAGGTTTTTTTTTTTACGCCGGATGCCCTCCTTGACGCAACCCTCCCGTTTTATCCCTTGCACTGCTGGGGTTTAAGCACTGGATGGGAATCGAACCTGAGCCTTTCGCATAGCAGGTGAGAATCCTACCCACTGAGCCTAGATGTTATGCTTAAAATCAGCACAAATTGCATCGCTCACCTGTCTGCATCACCTGGAACGGTGCCCTGGATCAGAACCATCTCACCTGGATGAAGTCCACCCAGGATGGTTACTGCTATGGGGACGTGCTGGGGACAAAAAAAATTGAATACAGTAAAAAATTAAACTTCTGGGTCACGTACTGACTGATGGCAGCCCATTCTTGCATAATCAATGCTTGGAGTTTATGGGTTTTTGTGTGCCCACAAGTCTCAATATGATTAATGTCTGGGTTAATGTTTTGTTCCCAGATCCACTTTACAGTCCTCCACGACGAGCTGTGTTCTACAATCAGTCCTGTGTCACGCCTACAGTGAAGCATCCTGAGACCATTTATGTGTGGGGTCGCTTCTCGGCCAATCGAGTGAGATCATTAATGCCAAAATTTTTCCTAAGAACACAACCATGAATAAAGAACGGTACAAAAACATCCTCAGAAAGCGACTTCTCCCAACCGTCCAAGAACAGTTTGGTGATGAACAATGCCTTTTTCCAGAATGATGGTCTTCATGAAGTGATCACTAAGTGGCTCGGGGAACAAAACATGGAAATTTTGGGTCCATAGCCAGGAAACTCCCCAGAACTTGTAGTCAATAAACTTACAATCATTGCATAAAGTGTAAAGTTTATTGACTACAAGTTCTGGGGAGTTTCCCGGCCATGGACCCCAAATTTCCATGTTTTGTTCCCATAGTAACATCAGAAATCTAGAAAGATCTAGAAACACTGTAAAAACGCACTTACTGTTAGACTGAGAAACATGTTCCTGTTAGCTAAACAGCATTAAAAATCATATGTGTGATTACTGATATTAAATAAACCCCACATTCACAAACTTTAACAGCTGTCAGTCTGACCCAGGCTCACTTATAAACACTTCACTGTCATAACGCTTTTAACTTTAGCTTTAACTGAGACTTTAACAAGTTATAGGACTACATTAAATGTACATATGGTTATGTAAACTTTATATTTCTCTCTCACCGGGTTAAGAACAGTCTGTTTCGGCTGTTTTATCGACATTTCGACGACACAGGTTTTTATCTTCGTGTACGAGTTCAATATTTTGGTGTCGGGTATTTTCGTGTCTCATATTCTTCCCGCAAAAATACTAAAGTGCACTCAGTAGGCTGTGAAATACAGGCTTCCGGGCAATACAACGTCCACTTATTGTAGTCGTTTGAGACACAGCAGAAGCATTAACTTTCACTTCCTGGTTCTTGTGAAGCAGCCAATGGTAACGAGGCAATTGTTTGACGTCATCAAGGCGCTGCGCCACTCGAGTAATTGACATTTCGGCATTTGGCAGCATTTGTTTTCACTGTCACATTGTTTTCATCATGTAAAAGTTTGTGTAAAACTAGAACGTGCTTCTTGAGGTTATATATATGTGTGTGTGTGTGTTTTTTTAAATCAAAATATTAAAAACCAAAACCATGCATTTATGGTTGACACATCAAGATTAAATAGTGTAAAGAACAAAAACAGGAAGCGTTTTATAGTGAAAACTGAAGGTTTCATGAAGATACTGTGCGCACTGATCAGCCATATCATTATGACCACCTACTTAATACTGAGTAGGTCCACCCTTGCCATCATAACAGTGATGCACGTTTCTATCAAAACCAGCATTAAACTTTTCATCAATATGACCTACAGTAATTCCTCTATTGGATCAGACGACACAGGCCAGCCTTGTGCATCAGTAAGCATTGGCCACCCATAACTCTGTCACCAGTTCACCGGTTTCTCTTCCTCGAAGCATTTTTGGTATGTCCTGACCATTGCAGACTAGGAATATCCCACAATAGGTGCAGTTTTGGAGCTGCTCTGAACCAGTCATCTTGCCATTACAATTTGGTCCTTGTCACAATCACTCAGGTCTTTATGCTTGTCTATTTGTTCTGCTTCCAACACATCAACTTCATGAAAAAAAGGTTCACTTGCTGTCTAATATATCCCACACACCTCCAGCCGCCAGAGAGATATTGAAAAAAAAAATGCCGATGACAAGGGCCAAATTGTGATGACTGGAGGACTGGGTCAGAGCAAGTCCAAAATTGCAGCTCTTGTGGGATGTTCCCAGGCTGCAGTGGTCAGGAACTGGCAACAGGGTCCCCCATTAAGAATTGCAAACAGTATTAATTGTTCAAAGAGCAGCATGACAGTGACCATATTATTCAACGCACATTTTCTTTACAGCATTACTTGCATGTGTCTACGACTCTTGCACATTATCTATATACCACCTTGAAAATACAAAATAAATATTCAAATCAATATTTAAATATTGTGCAGTGGAATAAAACAGTACCCGGTATTCCACAGTAATACAATTAAAGCATTTTTTAATATTGCTTAGGCAGTAAGCATAGTTCAGATGCTTCTTTGTGTCTAAAGAAAAATGATAAATGAACTTAAATTGTACGATTAAGGTTAGAAAAATATATATGTTCATAAATTTGATAAAACGGCCTTGTTTTTCATAGTTCGCGCTTCAAAAGCAACCACCTGATCGATGACGTAGATTTTAGCGCCAACCAATGAGCGAATGCGCGGAGTGTCACGTGATCAGGCAGGAAGTAAAAGAGCGAGAGAGGGCAGGGTAAACACTACAGAGTCTCGGTGCTGCTGTGTCGTAAAGGACGGCGCTGCGATGACCCTCTGTGTCCTCGCGTTTCTTCTGTCATGTCTTCGCTTATGTGTGACAGAAATGTACATTATCAATGACAGGTTCGGGCTGGGGAGAAGGTTTGACGGTATAGGAGGTTTAAGCGGAGGAGGGGTAGGTTACCTGGGTACACCTCATCTACCTGCTGCTTTCTGCATGACTTCACATGTGTGGATAATGATAATAATACATTTTTATAATTATTATTTGGATTTTAGGCTACTTCGAGACTTCTAATCAATTATAAAGAAC
>CM059229.1:6397443-6422443 GCA_030347435.1 Clarias fuscus
CGGGTCGAGCCCCGGCGCCAACAGGTTGCCACTTTTCGACACTTGAGCAAGGTCCTTCAACCCCAGTTGCTCAGATCCTGCCGGAATCAGGTGTTGAGCTGGCAACCGGACCCCATAAGTTAACTGCGCCAAAAATGGCAGATGCATATTCTGGGTGGGGTGTATGGCCAGATGGCACATAGACGGGCCCTTTATTTCAATCCTCTTACTGGCATGTTTTTGGGAGGAACTTTCCACCAGATATGGCACAAACCTGTAAATCTCCATACAAACAGTATTCAGATCAGACCCCACTTGTGACTGTGTGTGAACGATGCTACTATATACTATATATTTCCCTGCAGTGTTGGCTGCATGGTCTGTGAAGGTCTAATGTCTTTCCATTAGGAAATCCATCTATATAATTCAACTAATTCATAACTATACAATTTACAGTAAAAATATTCCTTGGATCAGATTATAAATAACTACTTTAGGGTTTGCACCAGCAGGGGGCGACAGATATCGTCTCATGGTTCTTGGACACCTGTTAACCTTGAAACCAAAACTACATGCAGGCTAAAACATCATACATACAGCACAAGAATCTTCTATTCCCCTGTGTGATTGCAGGTTTAATACCATACAAGCTCAGCGTAATGTTTCAAATGGATAACATGGTGCTAAAACACGAACATAGAGACAGCTCGACATTCATGAGCTACAAGTGGCAGGAATCACCTGGAAGACATTACAATATCTTATGGTTAATGTTGGAGTATTTACTGGCAATTATTAGTTGCTGACAACATATTTTACAATAAATGTTTTACATTGCATTTATAATTCACTCCAAAGAGTCGTAATTGATTGAATACCTTGCCCACCATAAAAACTCTAACCAACCAGTATAATATCAATAGACGAAAGCAATTCCCAGTTTCCCAGAAGCACCTTCTGACAAAAATGTGCAAAAAATATACTTTATAGAGATTAGGTAATTATCCTAACATTTGCATGACTGCTGTTTAGTTAAACCATACAATGCAGTAGTTTCGTGTTCAGTATGTTTTCAAAGAGGACAGACAAGTTAAACCAGTCCTGGCTGACGGACGCCAGTGTCTGCTGTCCTCAGGGCTTTACAGGGAAAAATGCAGGTCACTGAGCATTCATAAGAGCTGCTACAATGTCTCTTCAGTTATGAAAGCAGTAAGCGACACTGGCTCTTTGTTTTAGAGCATGCAGCAGTGTAGCGTTGACCTTGTGATATCTGTACATGAAAGGGCCACATGCACTTTATGGATTATTTATTTATTTCATTATTGACATGACTCCATACTACTATCCATCTAGGAACCTCTGCAGTCCATCTGTCTGCATTTGAACCGTGGGAGGAAACCTACCAAGCACGGGGAGAACATGAAAACTCCACACACACACACACACACACACACACACACACACACGTGGGAATCAAACCTGGATTCTGGAAGTGCAAGGCCACAGTGCTAACCATTACACCACAGTTTTAGTTTTCATTTCAGTTGAAACTGAAATGAGAGTCTGCTGGTTTTTCTCACACACTTGTGGATGTGGTCGTATCCCAAATCATTGCCTACCCCCCCTCCCCCCTATTAAAAGTGCCCTATTATCCCTTAAAGTTTTTACAACTCCCCCACACTCACTCTATCACTATTCCGATTTATCACGGGATGGGGGGGATTCACGAGGCGGGGTACACCATGTGCGGAGTGCGAATCCACCACAGGGGAAAAACACATACTCACACACTAGGGGACAAGTTGGGAAAGCCAGTTTAACCTAATCTGCCTGTATTTGGACTGTGGGAGGAAACCGGAATACCCGGAGGAAACACAGGGAGAGCATGCAAGCTCTGTGCACACACCTGAGGCGGGAATTGAACCTGAACCCTGGAGGTGCAGGCGACAGTGCTAACCACTACGCTAAATATTTTTTATAATTATTTTTATAAAAATACATTTTACAATTCTTTTTTTATAAAAATATTTCTAATAAAATTGAAACTGAAATGAGAGCATGATAGTTTTTCGACCCTATACGCTCGTGGATGTGGTCGTATCCCAAATCATTGCCTACCCTCTACTGAAGTGCCCTATTATATCTTAACGGTTTTACGGCTCACACTACTTCAAACATTTGTGACCCAGCCCCTAGTTTGTGGAACGCGACCGAGTAAGAATCTAATTGGTCGATGGTATTCCGAGCCTTGAATCTAATTGGAAGAGCGCGCTGTCAATCAAACGCCTGAAGCAGCGAGTTAAAATGCCTGTAGCTGTCAGTTATAATGTGCGGAGTTTTCGTCCTGTAGATTCACTTTAAAGGTCGTTTCTCGGTTAAACCGCGCTGCATGGCGCTGATATTCGGTAGGATCCGACTTTATGGACTGCTTTTGATTCGATTTAATGGAAAAATCTGCAACATTTACAGCAAAATGTCCCTAAACTGGTGTTCGTGAATGGGCGCGTGAACAGACCCTGGAGTTTAGTGTTTTTTTTTTTAAATATATATATTTATATATTTCAATACATAGCAATGAGCGGTTCATGGGAGCAGTAAACGGGTTCAGAAACCTGTGGATTACTTGGAGAAGTGTATCTGTATGGTGCGAAAAGTTTTCACCCCCCTTTGGGAGAGTGTGAACGCTGCGCGCGCGGCTGGCGAGCTTCTTACTCCGATGTGCGCGTGTCGCTGTTAGTTAGGCAGTTGGTAGGTTAGTGTGTGTACTCGAGGTTAGCTCTCCAGAGACCCGCGAGAACATGTCGGCGGTGTCTGCCACCGAGAAAGTGGACGGCTTCACGCGGAAATCCGTGAAGAAAGCGCAGAAGCTTCGGAAATCTCCCAGCTCTTCATCCCGCTTTCGGAGCCTGAGCTGCTCGGAGGAGCTCTCCGCCCTGCCGCAGCTCGAGCCGAACGCGCACGGTAAGAGGATCAGCGGGGCTAACGCTCCTCACCTTAATGCTGCTCACTTCTAAACGCACACTGTACCTCAACCTCAAATCAGCACTATACTTCCGAGACCCCTTGGTGACGTGTGTGTGTGTGTGGGGGGGGGGGGGGGATACTGTACTAGACTTACTAAGGCGTGCGGACGAGATACTATGTTAAGAGATACTTTACTAGACTTACTATGGAGTGCGGACGAGATACTATGTGAAGAGATACTATACTAGACTTACTATGGAGTGCGGACGAGATACTATACTAGACTTACTAAGGCGTGCGGACGAGATACTATGTTAAGAGATACTTTACTAGACTTACTATGGAGTGCGGACGAGATACTATGTGAAGAGATACTATACTAGACTTACTATGGAGTGCGGACGAGATACTATGTGAAGAGATACTATACTAGACTTACTATGGAGTGCGGACGAGATACTATGTGAAGAGATACTATACTAGACTTACTATGGAGTGCGGACGAGATACTATACTAGACTTACTATGGAGTGCGGACGAAATACTATGTGAAGAGATACTACACTAGACTTACTATGGAGTGCGGACGAGATACTATGTGAAGAGATACTATACTAGACTTACTATGGAGTGCGGACGAGATACTATACTAGACTTACTATGGCGTGCGGACAAGATACTATGTTAAGAGATACTTTACTAGACTTACTATGGAGTGCGGACGAGATATTATGTTAAGAGATACTTTACTAAACTTACTATGGAGTGCGGACGAGATACTATGTGAAGAGATACTATACTAGACTTACTATGGAGTGCGGACGAGATACTTTACTAGACTTACTATGGCGTGCGGACGAGATACTATGTGAAGAGATACTATACTAGACTTACTATGGCGTGCGGACGAGATACTACACTAGACTTACTATGGAGTGCGGACGAGATACTATGTGAAGAGATACTATACTAGACTTACTATGGAGTGCGGACGAGATACTATACTAGACTTACTAAGGCGTGCGGACGAGATACTATGTTAAGAGATACTTTACTAGACTTACTATGGAGTGCGGACGAGATACTATGTGAAGAGATACTATACTAGACTTACTATGGAGTGCGGACGAGATACTATGTGAAGAGATACTATACTAGACTTACTATGGAGTGCGGACGAGATACTATGTGAAGAGATACTATACTAGACTTACTATGGAGTGCGGACGAGATACTATACTAGACTTACTATGGAGTGCGGACGAGATACTATGTGAAGAGATACTACACTAGACTTACTATGGAGTGCGGACGAGATACTATGTGAAGAGATACTATACTAGACTTACTATGGAGTGCGGACGAGATACTATACTAGACTTACTATGGCGTGCGGACAAGATACTATGTTAAGAGATACTTTACTAGACTTACTATGGAGTGCGGACGAGATATTATGTTAAGAGATACTTTACTAAACTTACTATGGAGTGCGGACGAGATACTATGTGAAGAGATACTATACTAGACTTACTATGGAGTGCGGACGAGATACTTTACTAGACTTACTATGGCGTGCGGACGAGATACTATGTGAAGAGATACTATACTAGACTTACTATGGCGTGCGGACGAGATACTACACTAGACTTACTATGGAGTGCGGACGAGATACTATGTGAAGAGATACTATACTAGACTTACTATGGAGTGCGGACGAGATACTACACTAGACTTACTATGGCGTGCGGACAAGATACTATGTTAAGAGATACTTTACTAGACTTACTATGGAGTGCGGACGAGATACTATGTGAAGAGATACTATACTAGACTTACTATGGAGTGCGGACGAGATACTTTACTAGACTTACTATGGCGTGCGGACGAGATACTATGTGAAGAGATACTATACTAGACTTACTATGGCGTGCGGACGAGATACTTTACTAGACTTACTATGGAGTGCGGGCGAGATACTATGTGAAGAGATACTATACTAGACTTACTATGGCGTGCACACGTGATACTGTACTAGACTTACTATGGCATGCAGACGAGATACTATGTAAAGAGATACTAAACTAGACATACTATGGCGTGCAGCCGAGATAATGTACTAGACTTACTATGGCGTGCGGACAAGATACTGTACTAGACTTACTAAGGCGTGCAGACGAGAGACTATGTGAAGAGATACCAGACTAGACTTACTATGGCGTGCGGACGAGATACTATGTTGTCACATTTAAACACACATTATAGTTTAACATCAAATAATCACTGTACTACGGAGCCCCTCTGGTGACATTGTTGGGAAAAATATTCCGTGGCTGCGACTTACTGTGTTGTGAACGAGAAACTATGTTGTGGCCACGAGTTACTAAGGCAGGCGAACTAGATACTAAGTTGTGGCCACAATAGTAACTTAATGGTCACATAAGAGAGGAGATGAAAACTCCAGCTTGGTAGACTTACCCGAGAATGCTAAAAACATGGCTCTGTGCTGGAGTTTTCATCCGTGAGGACGAGATACCCTGTTGTTGCTGCGACGTACCAAGTAATGAACTAAATAATATAATGCGTGGCGAACATAGACACAACGTATCTCGTCCCCATGCCTTAGTAAGTCTCCACAGTGGACACAGAATATTCTTCCCCGAATGTCCACAGAGGGGCTCCGTACTATACATAGATTTATACAGATAATCATTGTATTGGCTGGATTTTTAGGTCATAATTAAAATATTAATTTAGTTAAAACAACGATTCTCCTTATAATAAACAGGCTAAACAAAATGATGCAATTTCGAATTGCAATGCAAAATGTGCCTATTCATGTGACTAGGGCTTATTTGAATGTTTGTGAATATTTGAGGAAGAGGCATGGCTGACACTCGGTTGAAAAGAAACAGATTTTGCAAAGAAGAGCCCTAAAGTGGCACCAAACAATTTTTTTTACAAATTAGAGTGCGCATAGGGTGGCTTAGTGGTTACCACTATCGCCTTGCACCTCCAGGGTCCGGGTTCGATTCCCGCCTGGGGTCTGTGTGCATGGAGTTTGCATGTTCCCACTGTGCTAGACGGGTTTCCTCCAGGTGCTCGGGTTTCCTCCTACAGTTCAAAGACGCACAGTTTGGCGTTCCCAGATTGCCTGTAGTACAGTATGCGTCTCCTGGGATAGGCCCCAGGCATGTACCATAGGACAACAGTGAGAAAGTTTGCAGTTGTCATTTTTACGTGCTTCACATACTGTAAATTGCTTGTCGAGTTTGTGCAAATGCTGCAAGTCGTGCACATTTAAAAGCAAAAATGTAAGTCGTATGTCCGTATAATCTATATTTCGTTCACAGTGTATCTTAATAAAAAACTAAAATAGTAAAACAAATTTGAAAAAAAATGTTTGATTCAAATAGTGAACCGGTCATATATTCTACATTCATTAGATGTAAAATAATATAGTTACAGTCCATGAAAATGAGAGATCCACTATCTCAAAATATTAGACTATTTCATTTTGTGTTAAAGTAAGTTACTATTCATACAGTATAAACGGACAGCGTACTGTATCTCTCAGTCTACTCCCTAGTAGACTAGTTCAGTGTGCACACCACAATCATGGGGCAGACTGCTCAATTGACATGTCACAATCCACAGAAGGTCATCGGTGAAAGGGCCGGCTGTGTGCAGCGTTGCACACATTGGCGGAAGGTTGACCGGAAGGTAGAAGTGTGTTAGGGAAAGGTTCACAAGCAACAGGGATGAAAACAGCCTTAGGGAACTTGTCAAAGAGTCTGAGTATTCCAGTAGATCAAATATGTGTGAAGTTTATATCTTCTCTACAGTTCTCTCCAAATATGTGCCAAAGCTCAGATATAGAAAGAATGTATTTAGGAGATTTGAAAGAACGAAAGAAGAGATCGCATCGCGTGTGAGTTTGCATGTTCTGTGTGTGCTTGTGTGCACTGCAATGGACTGGCACCTTGTCCAGTGTGTGTACTCTACCTCACGCCCGAGGTCTCCTGGGAAAGGCTCCAGGCTTCCCGTGACCCTTTACAGGATAAACGTTATAGAGAATGAGCGAGTTAAAAGACATAGAGATTGGTAGATGTGAAGCTCTCGATTTGTCGCGCAAGCATGTGATGCCTAAAACCGACTTTGTAAAAGTCGATGTTTGATATGTGACTAAGTGACGAATATTCATCTGCTCCTTTATCACTGACTAGTGCACGCACGAATCTGCTTGAATCAGCTCGGTGGACAAGTGGGTTCACAATCCAGCCAGAAAGAAAGACATCCTTTTTGTATGCACGCTTTGTATCGTTCCTCTTGTATCTCTGCACACATCCACAACCCACACCACATCCTGGCTGATGATACAACATGATGATGGTGATGGTATAACAGTAACGTGTCTCAAACCAAAAATCGCTTTACAGTACATGGGACTAGACGAGCATTTCTACTTGCCTGGTAGACTAGCTAACGCGCAGGTGTCCGTTGTCCATGTGTCCATGTGTCCCCGGTAGCGTTTTAATGTGACGCGAGAGCGAAAATGCCTTTCAACACAGGAAGAAATCATTATCACATGGATCAAGAGATCAGCATTTTGATAGATCAGCATATACATAGAAGTAGGTAAAAGGAAAAACTTGCTGCTTTTGAGTTACATAGGTAGAAGCCTATCAGGGAAAGCAAAACTAAAATAGGACGGACCCCTAAGGTTAAACATACTCGAGTTAAACCTGATTTCTTGTCTTTGCCATCCATGAGCTTTATTAATCCGAAGAATCTTTTTTCTTTTTTTTTTTCTTTCATCCGGTGGTGTTTTTTGTTGTTGTTATTTTCCAGTGAAAGGTTATTACTTGTCTGAAGCTGTGCTGTCACGAGTCACACAAAGGTTAAGTCTAATTACTTGTATGTTGAAAATTGATTTTATATATATATATATATATATATATATATGTATATATACTTAGACTAAGTACAAGTACATGTTTCCGGTAATCAATTATACAACAATAACAATAACGCTTTCTGTGCTTTGGTTGAGTTTCTGTACAAGCATCTGGCAGGAGAACGTTCAACAGCACGTTGTGATTGTAATCTCAGGCTCGAAACTGCCGTTCTGGAAAGACCAGAAACAAGCCCAAACAATTCCAGTGCTGGAAAAAGGCCTGGAGACACTTTTTACATTTTTTTTTTCTTCTAAGAGAAACAAGACTCATCTTTTGCCATGGCCTATTACCTAGTCCCTCTTGCGCTCTCCAAATCTACAAGTCAAATATACATTAGAATAGAAATTGTTTTATAAATGTACTATGCACAGTTAATTTTTGGTTGCAGACATGTTAGACGTAAACATGATTATTTGCAAGATTATTTAAACTAGGCCCTAACCCTGTGTTTAACCCTGCTCTGTCGTCTGCTTCTCCCCGGAGATGGAGGCATGGGGCAGCGTAATGCCTGGCCCATTAAGCCCTCTGTTAGAGCTTGTTGCAGTTCACATTTTGGCCACCGGGCAATAATAACTACTGAGATAAATAGTCAAGTAGAAGTCAAGTGGGCTTTTATTGTCATTTCAACCATATACAGTTGAGTACACAGTGAAACGAAACGTTCCTCCAGGACCAAGGTGCTACATACATGCAATGACATAAATTTAACGACACAACATAAATTAACAACGCAAGATTTTTACATTTTTAAGTTACCTAAAAACTATCAATTTCTATACAAAAAAGAGACAACAATAGACAACCGACAACAAAGTGCACGTGCAAATGTGCAAACGAAGAGCTACATGACAACACAACAACGTAACAACAACGTAACACGTTACAGTAAAGAAATGCCTTTTTGTGATTAAGGTATGAGTTGAGGTAGTGGAGAGAGCAGCAAGTAAACAATTTACATTGTGTTCAAAAATATTGTGTGCAAATAGCAAAGTGAAATAAATATTGTGCAAATATTGCAAAGAGCAGTTCAGATAGGTGGGTATGAACAAATTAAGGTGGTTGTAGATCAGTGTGATTGTGCATGTATGTGTTTATCAGTTCAGTCCGGATGTTAATATTTAGTACGTCAAATGTTACTAAACATCTAGAAAAATGAGCAAAACATCATCTTATATGTGTTAAATGGTGGGAGTTTTAAATGTGTTGGCTAGTAAGTAGTATAATTTATACGTATGGACATGTCACCATTTGTTTCATTGCTGTACCAGATGGGACAATACAGGCAGTCGCTGACTTACGAACATTCGAGTTACTCATTCGTGAATGAGTTCCACAAACGGATCGCGGTTCCACTTCCGGTTTAATTACAGAAGTAGGTCACAAGTATTCACTGTGGACAAGATACCAATATTGTATTTTATATACAATATTTTCAGTGAATGTATAAAATGTCCAGTATATTGTATGTGTGTGCGTGTCGGGGTGCCGGAGAAATGATCCTGCCTTCAGTGAATCAGTCCCTAAGCACAATAATAGAAAATCGGGAAAATCCTCAACAAAACTGAGTTCATAGTCCAATACAGTGGAAAACGGCTTTTTAAATTTTTTTTATTTCCCTGATTTTCTCCCTAATTTAGTCGTGTCCAATTCCTCCCCGTCACTAGGGGGAGCCCACATTAAGGCTACTACTATCACTTAGTCTGGGGGGCCGAAAACTTCAAGTGTTTCCTCTGAACCATGTGACGCCAGCCAAACGCATCTTTTCGAATTTCTCGCTGACGGCGTAATACACTCGGAGGAAAGCGCTATCCGCTCGCGTGATTCTCCTCGCGATTTAAAAGCTCCGAGACAACGCTGTTACATTTCACGTTTGAGATTAATTTTCTTTGCCGTTTTTTTGACAGTGTGGGGAAAGGGGACATATTTCGTTAAGTGGATTGGTGTGCATTGTATGTGTCAAAGGTGTATAAGAGTCCTTTTTTTTTTAACTAACTTAATTTACGTTTGTGCTCCCGGAACGGAACTCGTTCACAACTCGTGGACTACCTGTATATAGATCAGGCAAATTGCTTGACAAAATGGATAGTGCTTCTGGTTAGTCGCCTAGTGAACCAGTGTAAGGATATATTTAATGGTGGGAACATCAAAGCACTTATGTGAGTCACTCTGGATAAGAGTGTCTGCCAAATGCCGTAAATGGTAATATAAATGCTTGTGAGAGGTCACATGATTGTCTCGTGTCGCTATGGTTGATGTGAGAGTTTGAATATGCTATCCCTCCATCAGAAGAGAGCACTGCTAATCTGCTCTAGACTTCCAGCATGAGCTCGAGATCCCCGAATGATAGGGGGAACCTGTTTCTGTTACACCACACGGGAGCCATTTTGAGTAAAGTATTAATTAAAGTGACGTAATGTACAGTAAGATAATGTGTACCTCTCATCCCTCCCCTCTGAGAGAGCTCGGCCAATCAGCTCTCTCTGCGAGAGGTTACAGCATCACCCGGGAATCGAAACAGCGATCTTCGGATGCTAGGGCGAGCGCTTGTTTCAGGGCATCTTTGATGTACTGTACAGTTTCCCGCTAATTTAGAGTAGATTTGAACCCATCGCCTGCCGGTGACATTCCGGCATGGTTTAGCGACAACGGTTCTGTCGACACATAAGAAAAGCATTTGGCTTAGTGTTTTTCACAAGGTTTTAAACGTCGTCCTTCTCGAAGATCTGAATGTGAATCACTCTCATCATCATTAAGGCTGCTAGATTTGTCTGTTTATTATTCTGCGCGAAGACGGAGAGAAAGCGATGACGACAGGGATGTGATCACGGTTGGTCCTGTTGCACCGCGAGTAGTCATTAACTATGCAGTAGTAAAGTAGTTAGTCATAAATTCAACACAGATTGTGTTGCAAAAGAAGTGTTGTTTCTATCCACCTGTTTTCCATGGAGATTTTGGACCAACATGAGAAAGCTGTGAGGAAAAACCGGAGAGAGAGAGAGAGAGAATATAAATAGCACATTTTTAGAATAGCCTGTGCTTGGGGAATGCGAGTTCCCAGTTTGGTACGGCTGCGTATGATCTTTTGATGACACCGTTCCTTCTTCAGAAAGAGGAATTTATGGAAACAAACACGGTCTAGTTTGAGAGGATGCTTCAGAAAGCTGTTTATGGTTTTCTGTATAGGCAGCTGATGGAATGCTTCTCCCGGCTTTATCAGCTCCAGCTGCGTTTCAGCCGACAACATGCAGGTGGCTCACGGAAATCAGATCGCAAACAAGACGTTTAAAAAAAAAAATAAGTTAGCTTCCGTTTTAAAAGGTCAACAGAGATTATTTGGCAAATGGAATGTATTTCGCGGCGACCAGGCGCAGAGTAAATGGAGATTATGGTGATGTTGAGTTTCTGGAATCAGGCATCGTTTGTTTGAAGGAATTCCCGGTGATGTCGATCCCAGTCTTCTCAAGAGAAACATCAGCATCCAGCCAACCAGCAACCGACAGTACAAAGACTTCATCTCTGTGTTCTCAAACTCCTGATGTTTAAAAGAGACGTCATTATCTTTTACCATGAAAACATCAAGAGCATGGGCGTTCAGATGACCTGAGCAACTCCAGATTATTTCCTGTAACCCATCAGCGATCAGTGATATCATTTCTTTCACACCACTAAACAACTGCATCAAGCAAAACTCTTTAGTATCCCTTGAGACAGAGTTTCTTGAAGTTTTTTTTTTTTCCACGTTGAACTCACATACGCAAAAGGGTTGAGAACCAGCCAGACCACAGCCTTTAGGAGACGAAATATTTTGCCATATATAATGTTTTTTTGGTTTGAATTTCCTCTAGGGCTGTAGCTATCGAATATTTTAGTAATCCAGGGTTCTACCAAAAAAAAAATTTAATCAAGTAATCGGATAAAATGTACTTTTGCTTAATTAAACAACAATGTAAAATATATAAGAGAAACAAAAATTTATTGGTTTTCTTTTTTGGAAAAATCGACTTTTATTTTTTAAATGCATACAAATTTCAAATGACTTTAAGTATCAAAAAAACTTAAAATTAAATTTAATAAACTAAACTTTAAACTTTCCATTTTGTAGCCCGCAACAGAACGCTCCCTCAAATCAATACACAGCTAACTGTTGGCGTCTCCTTCCGCTTTGCGGGTGACGTAAGCGATTCTCCTTCGTCAGTGTTTACTGGCGGCTTGCATCCGGAAGCGCGCTGTGTCACGCCAAACAAATAATTGCGCAAAAACATAACGCAAGCTTTTAAAATTATTTGAAAGAAGCTTCGAGGCAGAAGATTTTGCCTCAATCATTTTTTTTTGGTAATCGAGTTACTCGAGGAATCGTTTCAGCTCTAATTAAAACTGCCTGGCTGACAAGTAGCAAGTTGCACAAAAAAGTCGATAAGATTTCATCGATCGCCTTGAGCTTTGATTACTAGCCCAGTGTGGTGGCGAGTTCTTCTGTGAAAATGAGTCCTCATGCTTCCAGAAACACATTGTCACGATTTGAATCCTGAAACATTGAACTTCAAGCGGCCTAACACACAGTACGACTGCACTACAATCCCTGCATTCGGTTATCCACGCGAATGAGGACGAGTTCCCTGTCGAGTCTGGTTCTTCTTGAGGTTTCTTCCAGTTGCCATCTCGGGGAGTTTTTCCTTGCCACCGCCACCCTCGGCTGCCTCATCGGGGACAATCTGATCATTTTATATCGTACACGGATTCTTAATGGTCATCACTGTCGCCTTGCACCTCCAGGGTCCGGGTTCGAGTCCCGTCTCGGTGTGCATGGAGTTCTCCCCGTGCTTGGTGGGTTTCCTCTGGGATCTCCGGTTTCCTCCCACCGTCCAAAGACATGCAGATTGCCCGCAGTGTGTGAATGAGTGTGTGTGTGTCCCCTGCGATGGATCGGCACCTTGTCCAGGGTGTAAAGGCCTCAGCATGCCCTAAGTTTCCTGGGATAGGCTCCAGGCCCCCGGTGACCCTGTATATTTAGGATTAAGCGGTATTGACGATGTGATTCTTGTGCCACCAGGGAAGAACAATGTCATCACTTCAGAAGGGTGAAATTATTGACCTGCATCAAGTACCAAAACCGATTAAGGAGATTTGAAATGACTGGAATTAAGTTAAGAATTTTTTCTGACAGTGTTGTAGAAGTTGTAGATATTCTGCCATTCAGTACATCCGGTCCTCGTTTTATTGCGACATAATTTTACTGAGTTTAGACCTGACCAACTGAAGCAACATCAAAACATAACATGGCCTTTAGTGCCTTGTACACTGGGCCTTCATCACTTCATGAGCTTCTCTTCTTTCTTTCTTTTCCTTTCCTTTTTTTTCCCCCAGAAGACGTTGACGGTTCACCGCAGCTCCTGCAGTGTGTAATAATGTTTTTAACAGTTCTTAACCCAGTTCCAACAATTTAAAATCTCCTTAATTGTTTTTCGGGCAATAATTTGACTTCAGAAGTGATGCCGATATTTTACTTCATAATTTTTCTTTAATTATCATTAATTCTAAAGTCCTATATTGTGGTTTAAAAAAAAAAATTGTTTGTAGAGGGGGAAAAAAAAAAACCCACACACACAAAACACATTATGGTAGATTCATCACCATGATAAATGGTAAATATAAAATATCTTCCCAGTCGACCTCATTAAGCTTTTTGAGGTTGTAAATTCCCTTTATAATTTCACGACGTACTTTTTTATCCTGCTCAGAATCTGCAGCTAAAAAACAGGACGTCTGAGAGTGGCATTTCAAAAACAAGGAGCCACAATGGACTTTGGCTGGGTTCGCAGCGTTCGAGTCAATCATTAAATAAGATAAATCTCTGCCATCTGGCTCCAACTCCCTCAGTGCTGAAAATGGATATGCTGATGTTAAGTAAAGGACTAAAACACAACCAGTCATGCTTTTAATAGAAAAATAACACAAGACGTCTGATGCGACGCGGCCGCTGCCAAGCCAGAAGGGATCATTTTCCTAGAACAGAGCATCGTGTATTGTTTTAAAGATTTGCCAAGCATGACAGTGTTAATTTATTGCCAAATAGCAAATAAATCATGCTTCTTAAACGTTTATTGTTCCATGTAAACAGTCATTCCCTCAGCAGCCTCTCATGTTCTTTTTGTCTTTTAAAGTAATCATAAAAAAACGTCTCCTTCTGTAAACGAAGAACAAACGTTTAAGACGTCCAAGATCTTCACCACATCAGCGCTTTGACATTTTTCTTAGCCTTGTCTATTATGAGCTTTAGATGATGTCCACCTGTGCATGATATAAAATATTGTATTATTTAAAAAACAAATTTTTATTATTTTCAAAGAATTACGGTCATAGAGGACTCATCGACACATACAGCAGAAGAGACGTACATATAACTCGCTCCAAGCCATTTCCACATGTTTGGGCCATGTAGAGGAGTTCCTGGTGGGCCAGCGTTTCAGACGTGAAGCAGTCTGATCCTGCCTCCAGCGTACCGAGAAAACTTTCTATCTTGATTATGAGCAAGTACAGAAAGTCCCCGACTTATGAACGAGTTCCGTTCCTGGAGCGTGTTCGTAAGTCGGATTAGTTCGTAAGTCCGACAAAGTGATCGTCTTTGCCACAACAAACACACAGGTTTGGTGTTTTGCTTCCGCATTACAATCTCGCCAGACTGTTGTGCTCCCAGACTGATTAATTGAAATCAGTGAGGCCGACGCGTACGATATACCGGACTTTAGACGTGTATACTGTATATTCACTTACACACTGAGAATATTGTATGTAATTGGAAATATTGGTATCTGGTGTAATGCAGTGTCTATTTTTTGCACATTACGCATGAACTACCTCCTCGCATTTATGAATATTTGTACTGCAGATCCACGGGTCGTTTGTATCTGCGAAAATATACAAACTCGGGTGGTTCGTAAGTTGGGGACTTTCTGCAGTAATGAATCACTGTGATAGTACGTTAGAGAAGCCGGGGATCATATAGAGAAATAACCGTAGTTTTTACTCTAATAACTGTATTCTGCCATGCCATTGTTGTGCGCAACCAAAAGTCCCAGTTTGAACGGGCCCTCAGACATGGCATTTATTGCGTATGTTAATATGATTTTGTTATTTGTAATTTTCTTGGTGAAAGTTTGTGTATGCTTGTCTATATCTATTATGTCATACTCTGTGTGTGAAGAGTACGTGTACTGAAGGCTGTGAAGAGTTTTGGGGTTTGTTCTGTATTGAGAGAGAATGAAAATTGATCTCTGATGTGACCGAGATAAAATTTCCTAAAAGATCATAAAAATAAAAGCTAAGCAACACCAGCTCATAAGCATTGAACTTGTTAATCAGTCTCTGTACTGGTGATGAACAGAAAAGTATTGAAAACAACCCCATGTGGTCTTGTACTGCTTTAGCTCATCCACCTTACGCTTTAATGTTTCGTGCATGCTGAGATGCTTTTCCTGTTTTTCTGCTCAAAGTCGTAAATGATTAGTTGTCGTCATATTCTTCCCGGATGCTCGAAACGTATTTCTCTGTCCTCGCTTACTGACGAGGCGTTTCCACGTGCAGAAATGTTGCTCGCTCAGTGTTTTTTTTTTTTTTTTTTTTTTTAACACCATTTTGTGTAAACTTTAGAGACTGGTGTGCCAGGTCATCAGCAGTTTCTGAAATACGGCACCAACGACAATCCAGAAATCACACTTGTCCTTTGTCCTGCTGTGTAATGTGAATATTAACTGAACCTCTTGCTTTATATCTGAAGGACTTTATGCTTTGTGCTGCTGCCACGTTAACTGCTGCTGATTAGTTAACTGCATGTATGTTCAGTTTGACTATAGGTATTGTATCGTAAGTCCGTATGAGGTCTTTATGAACTACTCCGGTTCTTATTAATTAAAATCCAAAGGTCGAGTTAAAGCAGTTTGAGTGTGTGTGTGTGTGTGTGTGTGTGTGTGTGTGTGTGTGTGTGTGTGTGTGTGTGTGTGCGTAGAGACTGTGGTTTTACTGGAACTGGACGTCCGCCAGAGAGTACATTTCAACCCATAAAACTCTGGTTTCCTATTTTAGTATGCACATGCCGTTTGGTGATGATAGATGTAGTGCCGAAATTCGGTATACACTGCTTTAGAGAGCACACACACACACGCACACACTAATGGCACTGCGAGTCTCAACCCCAGTCGCGTTTCCTCCCGTAGTGGAAAGGCGTGTGTTTACTTCCAAGGACGCGAGGCAGATAGTGACGACATGACTCACCACGAACGACATTCACTCCGTCACCATGGCAACCACAAATATGGAGCGCGAATGTGATCCTTGGGCGCCTGACAGGCATGTTTGCGAGAGAGAGAGAAGCACTGAGAACATTTGATATGATCAAAGAGACCGAGTTGCCTTTCATGTCGAAGGGGTTCTTAATTTAGACGAGTGTTTACTTGCTGCCTGCATCACATGCAAATGGCTCAGGCCTGAAAAAATTAAATTCATTAAAAATGACAATTTATTATCTTTCATTTCTGTTTCTTTCTTCTTCTTTTTTTCCCTACAGACCTACACAGTTTCACACGGTGACGGTGAGAGCAGGACACACAAACCCTGACGCACTACTGTGTAGAGACACTCCTCTGTGTGTGCGGTTCTGTTTATACGCACTTTCATGTACGCGCACTATTTTGTAAACGCGCGTTTCCGAGCACGGCCACTTTTAGAAAGCGTACACTTCGCTCTGTGTCTGCATTTTCCTTTACACACACTTTTACTGTTTACACGCCCTTGCGCGTACACGCCCATGTGGACATGCACTTCCGCGTTTATACACGCTTAATTATGTGTGCTGGCCTACGTGGCAATTTCCAGACCTTATCTCTTGTCAGGATAGCTACTGGGCTGGAAAGCGTTCCTGGAATCCCGTCATTAAAAAGTAATAGTTTGATCTGAGGCGGATAGTGGGCGAGTAAACGCAACAACGTGCGACAGGAAAAGCTCTGTGGTTTGTCATCTGCGCTGTCAGTCGGCTGAGTCGTTTCTCTGAAAGCGAGTTATTCTTGGGGACTTTCATTGACGAGATGCGTCAGAGTGTCTAGCAGGTGCTAGAATTATGCTACAGTTCAGTGACGAGCGTTGTAAAATAAAGGTGAATGAATTAGCAGTTTGAGCCAAACGGACTAACTAAATGCTCTTCTCTGTTGTTCCTGACCAGTTGAACCTTTTTACCTCGTCGCAGTTTTGTCGACAAAAGGGAACGAATTACATTTTAAGCACTTTTTAAAATGTATATTGTAAATATTGTAAATGGTAAACACACACTGGGGTATTGCTCTGGTCTGTTAGCGGTGTTGTCTCAGGTTCCTGTGGTTGCCAGCGCTGAAGTTTTGTTATTGGAAACAAGGCCGTGAGAAGGTAGAGCAGAAAACACTGCAGCATCCACTGAAAACGTGTCTCTCCATCTAAGAAGAAACACAGACAAAATCGGCCATTAATCAATGGTTTAAAGACTCAGTGTGCATTCTGTCACTATATTCTTAAAATAACGTGTTTACGTGTTGGAAAGTTCCATTACACAAGTCATTTTGATTTGGGTAAACCTAAAATGATCACAATCAAATAAACAAGAACAAACACAGTTTTGGGCAGAAACTCTTTGGGGAAACACAGTGAAAAATTCTGTTGTGTTTTTAAAATGAACTGCGTCACTGTGAACTCGGCCGACTTTTTGTTCAAGCTCGGTCTGCTATGCCAGGAATCTTGTGTTGCCTGTCCAAACATAGCTTTAAGGCCCCGCGTGTGTGTGTGTGTAAGGTAATTCATTTGATATGGCTAAAATACAAGGATGTGTCAAAGAAAAGAGTCCTGAAGGCGCAGCATAAATTGGAGTCAGATTTTTTATTTTTTTTTTTTTTGAAGAGGAATTGAAACACTTGTTATGCTGGAATACTTGTATTTAACACAAAAAGGAGATGATGTACAAAAAAAGAGACACTTTTGTGGCAGGTATTTCCAATAAACCTACTCTGTATCACTCATCTATAAATATGGCCCACAACCATATTTATTCTATAGAGATCAAAGACAGTATTGCATACATTACCACGCCTCCTTTCATGTGACTGACCGACAGAGGCCCCACCTCCGTCAGTGTGACTGACTGACTGACTGACACATTGTCCACGCCTCCTTCAGTGTGACTGACTGACACAGAGGCCACGCCTCCTTTAGTGTGAGTGACTGACACTGAGGCCACGCCTCCTTCAGTGTGACCGACTGACTCGGGTCATGTTTCTTTCACAATAAATGAGGCACAAATTCCTTGCATCCTTCAGGTTGAATGAGGCAGAGACCACGCCTGTTTTTTGTTTTAATACCGCATTAAGTGTTCGTATACTGTGTAGTATAGCACGGGTGCTCATGTCCGCGTGCATGCGTGTGTGTGTGCGTGCGTATTTGCGGTCATGTCAAGGTTTCATTATTAATTAACGCGCAGCACTTTTTTTTTATCCCTATGGCTCTATGCTTTATTGATACAGTGTGTGTGTAACATGTCAAACAGTGTACAGACTGATGTTGATTATGTTGAACTCACTAGCCCTGTTCCACAGCACATCTAGCTGAGCATGCCCTTAAGGGCCAGTCACACACACCACCCTGCTGCCGCTTGCACAAGACTCATGCTTATTAAATGTTGTTAAGCTGTAGACTGACGGAGCAAATAAGGCAAATATCTGACTGCGGAATTATTAGCATCGTCTGTAAAGACGGGTTACAAATAGGTTACGAGATTATATCCTTAAACTCATGCAATTCTTCACATTGTTGAAAGAAGAAATCATATTTTGTTGTATTATTATTTTTTTTTTCCTTGAAGCATTATTTGGCGTACAACAACATCTTGTGTGCGACTCGGCAAGACCAAATTAGGGAAAATCGGGTTTTAAAAAACAGGGTCATGTAGCCGGAACATGGTCTGCAGTGAAGCAGGATGATGTATAACGCTATTGGTTGGTGTGATCGATGAGCGTCCGCAGGCTTGAATGTATTGAAGCCGTTCGTTTTGACCCAGTTAGACATCATTCTGAAAACAGGGAGAGATTAAACACGGGGCTGACTGGGCACCTGCTCGTGGATCCTTTATGTTTTTCCTCCAAATTTCTAAATGGCGCGATGATGGATGTCAGATGAATGATTCAAGATTTTTAAACCAATGAGCATGAACCTTGAAAATCTTCGTCTCTTATCGATTGAATTGTTACTGGTAATGACACCACGAGGAACTAAGAATCTATTTTTAGCTAAAGGTATATTTGTGTGACGCTTGATAGCGCATTTAATCAATGATGCTATTTAATTAGTCTTTTAAATTAGTTTTTGGTTGATTCGTTTAATTTAATCATTGGTCAGTTTTTGATTCAGAACCCATTCACGCTTTTAAAATTATTTAGGTAAAGTTCCAAATGTTAAATTGTCTTAAGATTACACAGCTTTAGCAGAAAATACAAACCTCTTGCATCCTCTGCTAGAATGCTCACGTTTTGTAAGAGTATTGCTTCTTCTTCTTTAAACTTGATGTGCAGTCGGTGCATTAACTCCCCCTACTGGACTGGAGGGTGGATTGACATTGGCAGAAAAGCAGGATTATGTTTTTAACATTATACTTTGTTCAAGACATGATATTTAAACAATCAACACCACATGTTACACATAATTTCAGTGTTTATTAAATAACTTTAGTAGTTTTATTACCTGTGAGAAATTTAGCTGCTTGAGACAAATCAGACAGTAAACATTAGTGCTATTGAATCGAAACAAGAATCACAATACCAAAAATAATAGAATTGATTAGAAGTATTGAATATGGAGACTGAAAACTTGTAAGATATGTGAGGAGTAAGATATGTGTGAACTGATTGTCTGTTTTAATCTAGAAGATGTTAGTGGAGATGCAATCACATTAATGTACAATAATGCAGATCAATTATGTAATTTTTATTTTATTTTACCTCAGTCTAAAAGTTTTTAGTTGCCTCTGAATGTTCTCAGTCATCCAGTCAAAGAATATTACCTTGCCGTAATATACAAACTTTACAAAAGGATTATAAGGGATAAAGAGTCAAGACGTTTCACGGTTCACCCAGACAGTTTCATTAGTTCCTACTGAGTGATGTTTAATATGAGATTTGAAACAGATACAATGTAAATCGAATTCACATGCTGAAGTAATTAAGACTGAATGTTCTGATTCTCACAGTTGCTTCTGTGATCTGGCAAGATTTTAATCATATGAACTTAAGATTGTCCGCAATAGGGTTGTTCAAGTAATTTAAATGTCCCAATGGGACAAATGAAGCTTACTTCAAACCTTACATCTTGGTTGCCCTTTAAGGGATAGATTGGGATTTTCCAAGTCTATTATTTTAGACTTGGATTGATTGCCAGAGTTGAATCAAGTTGGTGTCTTTCGAAGTTCCAGTGTACAATATTTAGCGCAAATTTAACTCCCCCGGAAATTGCCATATGGCTAACCGCATATAATCATGTGTCTAAATTTGTACTAAATGCACTGTAGCTTTGAAACATACCAATTTGATTTAGCTCAGTGAGACTGCACAAACTTCATATTAGTCTCAGCTGAACTTTGGAATGCATTTTCGTATGGAACGAGGGTTGGGTCATTTTGGGCCCCAATTGTACATTGTGCTCAAGTTTTGGGTGACAAACCTCACACTCAGTGACTATTTTTATAACCATCTAGACCTATTATAATGTACTTGTATACACAGTTAATTTTGATTTACTTTTGTAATTTTGACCGACTTGGGTGGCATGGTGGCTTAGTGGTTGGTTGTCACTGTCGCCTTTCACCTCCAGGGTCCGGGCCAGGTTCGATTCCCATCTCTGTGTGCCCGGAGTTTGCATGTTCTCCTCATGCTTAGTGGGTTTTCTCCGGGTCCTCCAGTTTCCTCCCACAGTCCAAAGATTAGGCTAATTGGCTTTCCCACGTAAATTAGTGAATAAGTGTATGAGTGTGTGCCCTGTGATGGATTGGCACCCTGTCCAGGGTGTCTCCTGGGATAGGCTCCAGGTCCCCCCCCCCCCCCCCCCCCCCCCCACCCCCCCCCCTGAGTACCAGATATTTTTTGATGTTTAGAGTTTCATCTAGTATGACAAATAATTAGACAGGTTTATTATGAGTTTAATGTCTGGTGATTCAACTTGAATAGTGAGCAGGTTAGGCACTTATATACTATAACACTATAAGATGTTTATAATTGACTGTATACTTTTCTATGGGCCAAGCCTGTTTTATGTACTTGTCCAGAAAGCTAACTTACTATTGTTAGAACAAACAATTGTATGCTTTATGGAAATATTTGTAAAAATGTTGTATAGAAAATAAAAAAGTGATTTAAAATATGCACAATCATAACGTGACAGGAATAGGACTCAAACACATTTGTATTGCAGCTTTTTTTCCTAAAGTTGATGCTTTTGGGAACTTTATAACAATTCTTGGTATTACAAATTGTTTAAGATAGTTGAACCCAAAAGCTGCTACATCTGGGATGCGTACAGTAGCTAGAGGTTAGAGGTAGAGACAATGGAGAAAAGCTTCAATAAGATGTTGTTCCTAATTTAAATCTAAAAGAATACAGACATGGTTGTAAACACAATTCTTTTCTTTTACGGTGACTCGGGATTTAAACCCTACTGACAAAGGTCAAAATGTACAAATCTAAAAATATTAACAGGCTTCGAAATGTTTTTGGAAACGTCACCTGATCATTTAAAAATCATCATTACATTATTTTAAAAAATGTATAACTGCATGTTACTATTTTTTTATTTTTCTGAAAGATGACCGGACATTGTAGTTGATTTTATAGCACTACATCATTATTATTTGCCAATGTGGTCTTGTGCTATATTTCATGTTTTTCTCATTTATGAGCTAACGTCCAAAACATGGTATTTCTGCTAAAGAGTGTCTCACCTAGGTGAAAAAGTTAATTTTTAGATAGGATCATATAACACCATTTTTTCCTAATAATTATACTTTTTATTTTCCAATACATTCTTTGTTTTTGTTTTTTTGTAAATATACATATGCATTTATATTTTTATTAGATGATAAGAAACACATTTGCTAAATACAATTTCATGCCCTTTTATGTAGTGTCTGTAACTTTTTTGAATTCAAATCTTTCAATTATCTTATCATTTAGGGGAAACGTTATGTGATTAAATTTCACATAAAAAGACATAAATTTGAAAATAGTATTATTAAAAAATACTAAATTGTTAAGATTTTGCAACATGAATTTGACATGGTTACGGACACTACAGATTTATTTATTTATTTATTTTTGCTTTTTATGGTTTTACCAAAAAACGGAATGCTTTAATTTAAGTAATATATTTTTACAGGTCATAGAAGCTTATCAATACTCATGAAGAAGTGTGAATAAATTGCATTTTAAATTGATATTTTTTTAACAAGACCGTATAAGCTGAAAAATAGCCATTTTTGGGGCACATATGAAATCATCTCTCCAAAATGGCTGAAGTTAGCAACTTGAAATTTTTATGGAAGAAACATCGGCCCCTTCCATATTGCATAAACTTAAGAAGTAGCGTTTTTGCCTAGAAAGTTAGGAAACACAATAACAGCCAAGTAATGGACAGCACTAACTTCAGCTTGAGAATGTAATGTCGTAATGTTTAGTTTTGTTTGGTGGATCTGTAATATTAGGACCGAACCAATGAGACACGATGCAGTTCCACAGTTCTTAATGAGCCCGGTGTCCTTCCTCCATTTCAAATTGGATATATATGTATCAAAGTTAATTCTGTGTGTGTGTGTGTGTGTGTGTGTGTGTGTGTGTGTGTGTGTGTGTGTGTGTGTGTGTGTGTGTGTGTGTGTGTTTCAGATGCGCCATCTACGGAGCAGCAGGAGCTGTTTGTGCAGAAGCTCCAGCAGTGTTGCGTGCTCTTCGACTTCGACTCTCTCGCTGATCTGAGGAGTAAAGAGGTGAAGAGGGCCACTCTCAACGAACTGGTGGAATATGTATCGACCAGCAGGGGCGTACTGGTGGACTCCGCCTACTCTGACATCATTAATATGGTCAGCACACATCCTATTTATTAAAAAGGACAGTTGATCATTTATATAACATAGAGATGTAAATATTTATTGATTTTACCAAAAAAAAAGAAAAATTTTAGCTACACATTTTTTTAAATTGTAATTTAAAAAAAAAATGTGAAAATTATTTAGTAATTGGTAATTGTCGCAAAGCAGCTTTACAGAGATAAACGTCTATGGAAATAAATTAGAACATGTATATATAAAAGTATAGACTATAACTATCAGTTTGTTCCTGGTGAGCAAGCCGAGGGCGACGGCGGCAAGGAAAATCTCCCTGAGGTGACAATATAAAGACGAAACCTTGAAAGGACCCGGGCTCAACAGGAAACCCATCCTCATTTGCGTGATTATCAGATAGTGTGAACTACTGCACTAAGTGCTAAATATACAACACGAGGACTAATGTGTGTTTGTTGCAGTTTGGAATAGTCTGGCTGTAGTAGTTCTTTGGGTTGCAGGTCAGCCATGTGTTGGTACTTTGAGCTTTTTATTTTATTTTGTTTTGTTTTGTTTGTGTGACACAAATGTAATATACTTTTAAATAATGGTAAGTGTAATTCAGTTCATAGGAAAATAAAGATGAAAGGTAAACTTTAAACAGTGTGATATTCTGATATTATCTTTTGAAAAAGATAATAATAATAATAATAATAATAAAATGGATTTGTAAAAAAATATAAATAAATAATAGTCAGTAGTAAAATAATGCTCTAGCACGTTTTATTTCTTTGTTTTTTGTTTGTTTGTTTGTTTGTTTTTAAGATTTGTGTCCTTTTTGCATTTTTGTTTTAGCCAGGGCTTGAACAAAGCAGTGATACTTTTCCCTTTTCCCTAATGTGACTTCATATAATAACATACCGCTCGCCCAACATTTTTTTTCTCTGGTTGGGCGTGGCTCAGCAGTAGCTCAGTCAATGTCCATCATTTACATTGATTGTGACACTGAAATGGTGCATTTGAAGGAGGAGTGAAATAAAGGGAGTTTGAGTTGTGCAATAATTAGGGCTGGGAATCACCTATAAGATAAAACCATGAAACTTGGGTGTGTATTCGATTGATATTGCGATTCTGCAAGTGTCACAATTTTATGTATATTTAAATATCCCTAATCTTTACGGATGTTAAGATTTTGAACCTTCAATACTTTTTTATTACTTCAATAGAATTCATAATTCCTTCATGTACTGTATGTATTAGTCATGGATAGCATAATATAATGGAGTCTAAAAGTCTTACGAACACAATGAAAATCTGGCGCTTTATGTTCCTTATTTACAACTGGAAGTAAACAGGAAGTATTAGTATTTGAGAAATCCTAAAAAAACAAAAACAACATGTGACACTTCGTTCACTTCGATTTCTAGGTCCCTATTTAAATTTGACCACGTCAGCTCGCGTTTACAAAGGTCAGGTTTTCTGCGAGCCTTATCTCGTATATCTTGTGTAAGCCTGTGATCAAAATACAAGCCAGTGGATTTAATCTTACTTGCATCATTAGGTATTACACAAACTTCCTGAGACTGTTTCACTTGCGGCGCACACCCTCATGAAATGAGAAAGGAGGCGACGCAAATACTCAGAAGTAATTTATGAACAGTGGATAATGCACTTATCCCGGCGTTTCACTAGTTCTTTGAAACCATCAAAGTCTTTCCAGTTCATGTGAGACATGATCGGACAGTCTGCTTCATGTCTGAAACTCTGGCCCCTCAGGAACTCCTTTAATGGCCCAAACATGTGGAAATGGCTCGGAGCGAGATCAGGACTGTACGGGCGATGTGGCAATAACTCCCAGCCGAGTTCTGTAATGTGCAAGCGGTGTTTGGTTCTCACAGAGAGATGCGTCTCTTCTGCAAGTTGGAGACGATGTACATGTTGATTTTCAAGGATCAAGCGTTCCACTGGCTGAACGTCCACAGGAACGACTGCAGCGGGCTCCGTCTCATCA